>BJCM01000132.1:0-17755 GCA_018326385.1 Flaveria bidentis | reverse complement strand
TCCCTGGGAAGTTTTCACCCGGGCAACCAAAAGCAAATCCGTGAGCTTTTCGTGGGCAAAGCGGACAATATTGTTGATGCGAGGGGCCGGGTGTGACACATTACACAAAACATTGAGACAATAAATAATTTAACGTTTAATGGTTGATTTTCAACACTTAAAACCCCGAGGAATCCGAAACTCAAGTAGAAAACCCGATTGACACCCTACATATGTGAAATCAAGTAAATCTTATTGTCGTTGACACACCTCGGTATTAAATCATATCAAAACATAAGTTAACATAAAAATGTTATCGTGATACATTTTAAATTTTATTAAACATTATAAATTAAAAGTTTTAAGACAAAATAAATTCTTACTCGACTCGCTTTTATTATAAAACAAAATTTTGTTGTAGACACCCAAATATAAACATATACATGCGAACAATAACGAAATAACGATTTACATTTATAAATAAGTCCGGCCCAGCTGTCATCACAATATGAAAATTGGCTATAGTTTATTTTGTATTTCTAGTTTTTATGTGAACTTTTTATTTTTACAAAATAGAAAAAAACATTTTTTAGAATGAATGTTATTATGATACTTCTATTCTTAACCTGAATCAATTTCTATGTCGCTTATGTTACAAATCAAACTTTAAATTTTTTTAATTAATAGACAATGCCTCTATTACTATCACCCAACTTGAAATAATAAAATATGATAAATAAATAAATAAACCAATAATTAGGAGGGAGTCAAAAGTCTCGATACGAAAGAAAGTTCAATGTAAATAAGCTTTGACCTATAAATGTCCCATCCATCAGTTTTAATTAATTGCCTAAGAAATTTATTATACGATACCTTAAATGTTGAGAGATATCCTTTTGCCAACTTCCTATTAATCTACCTGCACAAAATAAATGCGATAATATTCATTAATAGAAGTGCAATGTGAAAGGTTTTATGTTTCGTAGTGTGCATAGGGAATTCAATGAATATCTTTTTTCCCCTAAATTATGTTCATAAAGATATTAATTGCACGATCTATCTAATAATAATAAGTTTGCATCTATAATAAATCTCCAATAACATAAACAAGTCACAGTTATCGAATTAATTAATAATTAATAACTTATGATATTAGTTATTTTTTATTTGTAAACATTTAAAGATTTCTAATGACTTCTGATATTAGTTATTTTCTATTTGTAAATACTAAAGACCCTCGAGGCATCCTACAACTCGGTCTCATATAAGATTGTTATACAGATCATTTTTCCTAAATTTTAACCTATAATGGTTTTTGATCTTTTATAAGAGAACTATATGTTTTAAAAAAAATGATAATTCAAACACAGACCATTAAATTATGTTTATATATAGTTATCTTTGCAAAACTTCTAGATATATAGTTATCTTTGCAAAACTTCTAGTTATATTAAGAATTCTTTCGCAGTTGCAGATAAGACTTCGTTTTTTTAACGGTCGGTTAGTTGTTAGTTGTTAGTATCACTAAGTTAGAGATATTTTGGCAAATTCTGGATAATTAAATGCTTAACCAATAAGAGGTCTGAATCATTAAGGGGTTGTTTGGCAACTTCTTAATCAGCCTCTTAATAATTTAGATGTCTAAATGGTTCAACACTTAGTGGTTCAGAGCGTTTGTTTCGCGAGCAAATTTATGAATGGTTTAGACATTTGCCTCTGAATGGTTAAACATTATACTAATGCTGAATGATTAAGAGATCTAATGCTGAATGGTTAAGAACTCTTATCTGAATTAGTCAGACATTTGTCGTTGAATAGTTAAGCAATATACTAGCTTTTAATGGTTCTGACCTCTTAATGGTTTAACAATTAATCATTCAGATATTGTCAAACAACCTTTAAGTGTTGAACCATTAATAGCTAGTATATCGGTTAACTATTCAAAGACAAATGTCTGACGAATTCAAATAAAATGTTTTAACCATTCAACATTAGATATCTTAACAATTTAGCATTAGTATAATGCTTAACAATTCAAAGACAAATGTTTAAATCATTCAGATTTGCTCGCGAAACAAACCATCTGAACTATTAAATGTTGAACTATTCAAACATTTGAATTACTAAGAGGTTGATTCAGATGTATCAAACAACCTCTTAATAACATTCATTCATGCCAAACAACCTCTGATAAAGGCAAAGCCTCCCACCTCACACTTGACTACTAAGCCGAGAGATAATCGCTATCAGATAAGACTTCATGTTCTTTTAGTAAGATAGATAGTAGTCAAATGAATAAAAATAAAAGAGTACAAATAAAAAAACAAATAAAATAATTGAAAAAAAAGTGACTTATGCGTGTCATATCGTAGTTGGATTAAGAGCTCGTGATCACATATTCGCATTAATACTATACTATGACATTAACTATGACATTATAATATGTATCATTCCCTCGACACCTGGCGAATTCAGCGGTTAGTTGAAAAGAAAAAAAAAATAACTAAAAGAATTAAAAATATAAACAAAAGATATAAACAAAACTATTGAGAAATCATGGTTTATTACGGAACTTTAATGGTTTGGTTATCATATTGAATCCGGCTAACTTAATATAGTGATAGAAAAAAAAAATTATGAAATCCGTGTTTTTCGATCTTATATATTTGTTTAAACTCCGTCACTTCATTCTTGACCATTGAGATGACACAGGTGTTCAAGTGATACAGGTCTAGGTTGTTTTTTTAACGGCTAACTGAATCACTGACGAGCCATTGACACACCCAATCATTTACATTACTCAAATACGAAACTTGTAACCATCATCAGGAGTAAACTCATATTAGATTAGAAAACCTATTAGCCCACCTAAAATACATCCTTTTATTTTTCATCAGCTATTTTTATAAGATCTTGAGTTAGCTTACTTTAACCATTTAATCTAAAAATCATTAGTTAGATTCACGTCTAGTGCCTCTTTTATTTAAACAATTTTGAATACTATTGAATATTACTTTATAGAAACAACCTCACCAGTCACCACCCTCCTACTAAATAAAAAACAAAAAACCTAAAATTTGAGAGCGCGTGAAATGACGCGTATGAAAGCTGAGAGTGGGGAAGAAATAGAGGTGATTAGGAGTGATGAGCACGATGAGATGGTATATATCATATGTGCATGTGAATGTGGCATGACATGGCATGCAGTTGTAGTAATCATTGGAATGCCATGCATGATGCATGCCAGTTTTTCATGCAATTTACATATGTTTACTACTGCACTACACACTAATGTCTAATGTAATGACATTTATTTTGTTTTAGTACAAAATGCTTCTTCAATTCTTTCATCTGTCACCAGCGATTTCAGACTAAACATTTGACGTGTATCCGATAAAACTTGTAAGTTATATTAATAAATTGGTACTTTATAACTTACATGATTTATTTCTTTATTGCTTAACAAGTTGCATATAGGCAATTAATTAAGTTATCATGGTTGTTGCCCTACTACATAAAATAATATATTCTACTGAAATTTATGTATCATATATAATCTCGTTGTGAAATTGGTGACTTAGGTAATACAGATACAAAATTAAACCAGACCTGGAATCAATAATTGTAACTTTTAAGGTTGTTTGATAATCATTTAATTATTTCATTAATATGTTACATATGAATCAGTTAGAGGTAAATTAGTATGTTTGGTTTATTTATAACTCACATTTTAGTGGTTTATAAAACCTCTTTATAAGTAAGTTTCGGAAACATTCTTAATGATTCAAATGTTACATCTTATTCAGACAGATCTTTGAATGGCTCTATATTAAATTACCTAATAGCTCCTTAATCAAATGGTAACAGATCGGTCAGCCTGATCAACCTATTTTTTTAAACATTGTTATAAACGACCAACAACGTCAAGGGTAGAAGTCGTGGATGATATTACACTTATAA
Source organism: Flaveria bidentis (assembly GCA_018326385.1). Taxonomy (NCBI): domain Eukaryota; kingdom Viridiplantae; phylum Streptophyta; class Magnoliopsida; order Asterales; family Asteraceae; genus Flaveria; species Flaveria bidentis. Next base: position 13,816 of record BJCM01000132.1, on the reverse strand, counting down.
ATCATGACACAATATATTAACTTTTATATAGTTTTTGTTTTTAGGAGGGAGTCATCTTTCTCCCCTGTTACATCTCTATTACTCTTTCTTATAATCTACTAGACCATGTGTAGTACAATGCACAAGTGTCTCGGCTAGCATGTGGTACCACTTCCGGCACAAATGGGTCGCGCCCTATCGATATGGGTGGGGTGGTGTTGCTTTGCGGTACCCAGCCTCCACATAGGAGGTCCCTCCCCCATTAATCCTATTTGCATAAGTGCATAACTAACTAAATGGGTCACAACACCTTTAGCTATAGGAACAATTGTTTCGTAGCTTAAGATGTCACCGTCCAATTAAAGGCTTTTTTTTTAAATAAAGGGAGTTATTACACATTTTCTTTTAAGTTGTAGAGTTACTTATGATTCCCATCAATATAATGTATAGTTGAGATATTCTTGGTTGTCGTCCTTATGCCTTTTCTATGCATACTAGGGTACGTTTTCATTTCTTATCATCTATTAACCCCAGAAACTAACACCTTCTATTGTTTTTTTATTTTTATTTTTTTTAATTTTTGTAAATGGATGACAATACCCTTTTACCATAAACATAAGGAACTGAAAAAAAATCATTTTGTTCTTAAATCGCCCCTACGTACATTCTCTCTCTCTCTCTCTCTCACACACACACATATATATATATATATATATATATAAAACATACTTTTGTATATATGTAATGACGTACTTCCAATAAAAAATAATTATTTTAATTGATATTGAAATGTTAACACGGTTATCGTAATCATAGAGAGTTAACATTTTATCCTTGTTCTATTTATAAAACATTAAAAGAACATAATTGTGTGTGTGTGTTAATGCACGTATATTGCATGGAACTTTTTATTAAACTTTTGTAATTTTAGGTACTAAACATGTAAAAACTAATCTCCATAGGTTTTTTTCACTATTTCCCCTTTGCCAAACCTATTTGACAAGTTGGGATAAAACATAAAGGAGACAGACCAGTTAAGGTGTATGACACCAAACTATATTGCATAGTGATACTTCCTAACAGGTCTCTGGTAACTGTTTTTTTTAAGTTGAAGCTAGCTTGAGGGTTCAAGTGTCGTTTTGAAAAAAATAATAGTTGAGATAGATTTAAAGTACGTGTGAGTTTAATTTCCGTTCAAATAAAAAATAAGATGTTTTGATAAGCGATCAATCCCCAAGACCCGTAAAGATATGTAACCGTTTATATTCAATAGTGTTGAGGTCACAACTTTACAAACTTTGTTTGTAAATAACCAACATCAAGAAATCAACTCTAGCATGAATGTTCATCATGTTTTAAACAAGATCAAACAACAAATTATTCGCTCGAAATGTTTATACAAACTAAAAATCATTATCGAACATAAACCGTTTGAAAGTAACGATTTCTTCGTACGTTTTTGGATTCCCAAATTTGGATGTGAAAGTGAACGTACCTAGAAGAGTATTTGTCTTTTAGAGATATGAACGAAATTTAAAAGGTCCACACAAAACTGTCATTCTTCCACTCCCATCCATATCTTCATTCACAGATACATTGCAGAAGACAAATCGATATATTAATACATCACTGTCATTTTTGGGCTTCTGAAAATTCGAATTGTTTGATACAATTTGTTTCCAGTGATGCCAAATCAAAACAAAGACGTATCACATGAATTGTTATATATATATGTTGTGTATCTATTAAATGCATGCATTTACTAAATAAAAAACATATCTACTAAATCATACTCATAACATAGCTATTGATAGGGTATTGGAGAGTAAGATGTAAGGCAATTTGTACGTACTTCTATGGCTCTATATATGGTGACGTATACGTATAAAATAAATGACACAAATAAAATGTACGCAAAATATAAGATTACAAATGAGTAGGTTTCGAACCCTTGATCTCTAGCATAGAAATATAGAATGGAAAATAATACTTTTATGATCGTCATAAGCAAATTATATTTAAAAAAAAGCTAAGTTTAAATTGAGATCTATCTTAAAAATCCATATGAACCCAATCAAGTAGAAAATCCTATATTTTATTTAAAAAAACAATAGTTTGGTTTACCGGATTTAATCTTACAATAAAGGTTCGGTGACCCGAGAGAGTAAAATATACCATTTGATAGACATATAAAGACCGGAAATTATGATTTTACTGTAAAATTTCCCAGGTCTGTCAGTACAGTTAAATATCAAAAAATATGTTTTCAGGAGGATAATTAGTTTTGAAAGTGAGAAAGATTACACATTCAAACATGCTAATTAATCGAGAGAAATCTAAGTATTGGTGACCTTCTCGAAAGTCTCTACTCAGACAACCAAATACAAAGTTGTTATCTCTTTTCAACAATACAAAAAATATTAGTTAGTACGAGTGGCAGATATAAAGCTTAAGGTTATTTATTATTATTGTAGATTAATAGTTTATGGAGTACAAATGAATAATGCATGAAGAATGTTACGTGTTTGGAGGTTTTTGTGTTGCAATAGAAGTATGCATAGTAATGTCATTATCCTTGAAGATGATGGCGATATTATTCTTGTGAGAAACAATCAGGCCCACTCTACAGGAAACAATATTGGGTTTATTTAATGCTAGGGCTTTGTCCTTCAAGTTTTGGGTCCAGTAAATTTTATATTTTGTCTTAGTGAGTGGTTGGTTGCTTTTGAAGTCTCAACTTCATTGACTGACATGCACAAAGATAGTTATTTGGAAAATTAATGGTCACCGGTTGAACCGGGAAGCGAAAACATTTTGATATATTAGATACGTTAAGTTCAACGGACTTGTATTTTTAATTACACGCGTGAATCTTTAACACGACATGAACTAAACGTAAACCTTACAGGTTTGAGAGTAGTCTAAATGGTTTGTGTTGGCCTTGAGTCGAGTAGATCCGTTTGTTTACGCGTTTTCTACTATGTTTTTTTATGTTAGAAGTAGGATTTAAAGTGTTAAACCGTTTACCACCTCTATGCTTAACAGACTAGTTTTCAATCATTGGGATCGTTAGGTATAAGCTGAAGTCTCACATTTTAACATAATAACATAAACACATCTTATTAATCTTCTAAATTAACATAATAACAAAGTTTTGATAAATCTTGATAAAGTAGATGATACTTTTTTTTCTAACTATAAAAGCAGGCACTCAAGTTTAAATATTTTTCATTGTTTTATAAATGTTATTTTTTTTTTAAAAAAAATAAACAATTTAAACGAAACACACGTATAACTTGGTTACTATTTAGTATAATTTTATTTTTCAAGTAGACTTAAATTAAAATATTTTTAAACAGAAAACTTTCTTTCACAATTAACTCCTACTTCAAGTTCATCTTGAAATCAAATAATCACCAAAAAATACACAAGTTTCATACATTCTCTATTTAGATCACTTACTTTTTAATTTTTTTTTAACAATTACAAAATATTCACAACAATGGAATACTATCAAAACTTGAGTAATTGTATAGAACACTAAAAAGACTGGTATTATTAGGAGATATATTTTCTCACAAAACATTCTTTCTCTCCTCGTTTATTTTCTATAGACAAATTGGATTTTAATAATCCAAACTATTACTCATTGGCCGATATAATCCATATTATTGATTTGACCGTTAATAATCCGAACTTTCATTTTTATTACGAACAATAGTCACAGTAGTATAATTATCATACATTCACACTTAATTTATACTTATTTTAATCTTGATTTAACTTGTATTTTTTACATTAGTTCAGTTTCATTACTGTGAACGAAATTAAGTCGAAATCAAATGTAAATTTTTAATAATTATGATACTGGGATTGTTATTGGTAATAAAAATGAAAGTAGGGATTGTTACCAGCCAAATCAATAGTATGAATTATTATCGATAAATAAGTAATAATTTGAATTATTAAAATCTAATTTGCTATTTCTATATTCTAATATAACTCGTACTTCCCACCTCAACATTTTTCAATATTTTGAGAATTTGAGTTTGGGCTGTTTTCTGTTTTTCAATTTAGGCCTAATTCAACTTTTATGACATCAATATTGGGCTAATTAGGGCTACCCAATGATCCAAAATGGGTCATTTTAGAACATAAACAGAATTGGCCCAAAATGGATAGAAGGAAGAAGATGAACACAACAACGGTTCTCCACCATACCTAACACTTCACCGATCACCGGCGATCGGCGTCTCACAAATCATCTTCTTTGTTGTCGAATCATCTTATATATTCTGCTTCATTAATCAGGTCAGGTTAAGCTTCTTTGTGCACTAATATCCTTCATCGTTCGCTAATTAGGTTAAGCTTCATTATGCTCACTTTCTGTAACATCAATTGATTTCTGCCTTTTGTTAATTGACTTGTTGTTCGTGACTGAAGAAAACGATAACTGTATGTGCTGTTTCACCAGCTATAAATGATTTGTACATAATTCTGTATTGTGTATCTGCCAAATCACAATATGGTACCTCTTTGAGATCTCATTGTTCAAATTGGTTTGTTTGATCATAGTTTTTCTTTCATATTAGTTCTAGAATTTATATTATGGTACAAATTAACTCACATAACCTTGTTTACTACCTGCAAATGATATTTGTATCCTCAAATGTTTTCAACATGTAGCAATAAATGAACTTGTAGTTGTATCTGGTGATTCTTTTTGTTTCTAGGATAGCAGGTTGTGATTTCTAGATATAGTTGCTTTAATTTTTATTTTAAGTCATTTGATAATCTTTTTGGAAACAGTTTGTTTCAATTTTGAACCCGTTTAGAGTAGTTTATTCTACTGTCTCGGAAACTAAACGCCTCAGAGGGCCTTTTGCTTGTTAAAATGAAGACGAGACCTACGAGTAATACTGAATTGTTATAGAAGTTTAAAAAAATTGTACAAACTATGCTATAGGGAATTGCTAGACAATACTATAAACCATGGGTTGAATTGTATATCTTTTGCTTATCAACACTACAAATAAACTACTTTTGCTAATTTATGTTAGTAATCGATTTGAATAGCCTATTTTACTATTTCGATTTTCTTCTAGATTAAAAAAGTTAGCATACAAATATATAGGAAATTGGGATACATCTGCAATAAGATTAGTTTGTATACTGTCTCTGGTAAATACTAAAAATCATACTTTTGATTCTTCATCTGTAACAGAGGGAGAATTGCAATGTTTTTACTGCGTATTATGTTCAGTTACAGCCTTTTTACTTTATTTCATTTTCAAATTGAGATCCTTTTGACTTATCTAGTTGAATTTATCACGTTTTGATAGTTTAGGTTGACGCATGGATCAAGATGCTGCACGAACTGCAAAGGAATCACTCGAGTTAGTTTTCCAAATGTCAAATATTCTTGAGACAGGGTTAGATCGCCACACCCTTTCTGTGCTCATTGCCCTATGTGACCTTGGTTTGAACCCTGAGGCACTTGCTGCAGTGGTCAAGGAGTTCCGTAAGGACCCACCATTGACCTCCTCAACACCAACAACTCCATCAAATAATTGACCTGTAAGTTTATGTAAATCTTATATTGTTTTGGAATTCAATTTGAAGTGATCCGGTTTAATTTTTTCTTGTTAACATGTTGAAACATTCAGATGAGTTTTACCTTGTTGAAGTTCCTGCAGTTTCTATGGTTTTTTTCAATCAAATTAAATGTTTTAGTCTCATCAAATATAGGGAGTGAAATATCATGTGTTATTTATTTTTATATCATTTAACATTGTCTCTGGATTCAGAGTTTGGAATGAGAAAATCAATATGGATAATGATAGTTAGATTTTTGGCTTTAGGTATGAGTTTTCAAGTTTAGATATAGGGTCTCCCATTATCTGAGATAGAGTTATGGTTTGCCTAAAATCCCACCCTCGCGTGGATTTTAGTAGGTATGGTGGCTGTTTTATTTTTAAAATCAAGCGTTCTTTAGAACGGACAAAATATCGATGCCACCTACTACATGAGTTACAACTCTACCTCCTTGTTTCTATTTGTAATAATTATATTATATATTGATATTTAAGAAATTAAAACATCAAAATTAAATAACAATTCAACCATCTTGAGGAGATTAATTACAACAACAAAAAAAAAGAAAGAGAGTTGATGTTTCCATGGAGATTCAGTTCTGGCATATATTGGGAATATGAGAAATTTTAGGCCAGTCTACACCAATATCCTTTTCATACCTTTTGCTTAGATGTTTACATTTGGATATTACAAGTTTATTCAAATCCTTGAAACTTTGAATCTCATTTGGTAAAGAAAGTAACCCGTCGCACCCTACCAATCTTAGTACCTCGAGTTTTGGAAGATTACTTGGCAAGGAAACCAAATTCGGACAATTGTAGATGTCTAGTTTTTGTAAACAACTAAACATATCGCTCGTGTCTCCAAATATGTTTTCCTTGTCATCTTGAAAACACTTGAAAGAATCCATGTATGACAAGTTAATGACCCTAAGATTGGGTAATCTTCCTAGCAATGGAATATGCTCACAGTTCTTGCAATTATAAAAACTTAGTTCAACCAAATTTCTTAAATTGACCATCCAACTTGGAGAAATAGTCTTTCCCATGTTATAAAATACTTTCAACTCCATGAGGCTTGGATTTGGTTCAAGTCCCTCAAGAACTTCTTCATCATGTGCAACTCTAGTATGTCCTTTCATAGTTTCTGTCATACGAATGCCCGACCAACGTAGGAATAAAATCTGGAGATTTCTTTTTCCTTTGAGATTAGCACTCTTGGCCTCACTAAAACTTCCAACACTCTCAAGTGGTACTATTTGCAACTCCCCCTCAAGAAGATTTAGATCTTGTAGTTCTCCTATCTTCGCCCCACTCATATTACCAAGACGAAATAATGGAAGTATTCGGAGACTAGTTAGTTCTTTGATTCCTAATGGCAAATTCACGAGTGAATAACACTGATTGATGTCCAAGCATTGAAGACTCTTCATGTTTCTTAGGCCCTCGGGTAACTTACGCAGGTTCGAACAAGAATCCAAAAGCAACACTTGCAAGTTCTGTAGATGAATAATCGACTCCGGTAGAACTTCTATACTTGAGTGGGATAAATTCATGTATGTCAGATTTTGGAGTTTGCTAATTGATTCTGGCAATTTATGCAATTTCTTGCAAGAATACAAAAGTAGCACTTGCAAGTTTTGGAGATATATAATCAATTCAGGTAAACCTTCTATACTCGAGTGTGATAAGTTCAAGTATTTCAGATACTTCAGTTTGCAAATTGATTCAGGCAATGCATTTAACCGAATGCTATGCAAGTATATTACCCTTAAATACACGTGGTTAGAAATTTGGCTAATGCTACCTTCATTCATCTTTCCGAACATGAATAGAGACCTTAATGATGATAACTTTCCTAAATCTTGAGGTGAAAAGAGAAAACCTGGACATGATGAGCTCAAATGAAGCACCTCATTTGGGATGATAACGTCCTTATCGGAGTCTATAACTAAACAATCATCTCCCATCACATGTCGTGCCATGTCATGCATCAAATCGTGTATTATATATCTATCACCCGAGAAGATCTTAACCTTAAAAATGAAGGACCTCCAAACCAAACAATCAAAAACTTCTTCCGCAAGCACATACAAGCTTATTTCTCCACGAGGTGGAATGAAACCGTTTGACACCCATAACGGAATCAATACATCCTTTTTCATATCATAGCCTTTCGGAAACAAACAACAATAAGCAAAACATATCTTTACATGTGGAAGCAAGTTGTCATAGCTTAACTTCAAAGCATGCAAGATATAATTCTCTTGCAACTCCCATATGTTGTTGTCTATCACACGTTGCCAATCGTGTGTACTACTTTTCGTCCACATTAAGCCACCCGAAGTCTTCACAGCCAAAGGCACTCCTTCACATTTCTTAACTATTTCCCTTCCAATAGGCTCTAGCTCACTTATATCATCCCCCTTTCTCCCTTTTGCAAATGCAAGGTTCTTGAATAATGTCCACGAGTCATCTTCTGATAAACGTCCTAGCTTATGTTGTAACTCAGGGACCTTGACCATCATTTGGGTAGTTGTCTGAGACCGTGTTGTGATCACAACACCGCTTCCTCCTGCACCACAACTTAATGTTTCACTTAATTGATCCCATTGATTCTTTCCACTTTCTTCCAAACAAACATCATCGAGTACAATTAAAAACTTCCTTTCCCTTAACTTGTTTTGAAGGGACTCTTGCAATATATCTAGCGGAAGAAGTCCACACTCATGTTTATTTATAGATTCAATAATTCTTTTTGTTGTATCATAAATGTGGAACTTAGAGACATGCACGAAGATTTTTAACTCGAAATATCGATTCACCCTTTCATGGTTATAGACTAAGTGAGCTAGAGTAGTCTTTCCAATACCTCCCACACCCCATATACCATACACTCGAATCTTATCTTCGCCATGTTTTCCCATGTCTGTGTTACATATCTTTTCGATTACCATCTTCATATCATCACTTCTTCCAACGATAATTGATGAATGAATACGTGAGCTAGTTTCCCTATCTGGCATCTCAACTTCAACTCCCACATCTACATGACTTATAGCACCTAAAGCGGTCAATTTCAACTCAAGTATCTTGGATGCAATGACATCTATTTTCTTTCTTATGGCTTTAACTTTGTAAGCAATCCTAATTTGGAACATAAGTGGATTATGATTGGAGGAGAAGAAGGTGCTTACCTTTTCTTTGATGCCTGTTTTTTTGTGTAGACGTTGTATCATAGCTTCAGTTGAGATCTTGTCCAACACATCTTCTACTTCCATCGACGCTGATCTTACCCCCTTAAGCCATAACTCTACAACCTTCTCTTTACTGTGTTTCTCTGCAGCATCTTGAATAACAGCTTCAATGTGATCAAAACCATCCTTGAGCGCCAAAATGTCGTCTTTGAATCCCCAAAGTAGACCAAACTCTTGAATAGCTTCAGGAGTCAGTCTCCTCGACACGTCCCTCACAAGGGTCGAAACAGCTGCAAGATCTCTCATGATCAAGAAATGTAGGTTTCAAACCAAAGCAACAAAGTGAAGAAATTGTTGCTCTTTCCTATATTAATGTGGTTGTTTTATTCTTGTCTACCTGTTGACAAAGTCCAGGTCATTGCTTACCTAATTGGATAGTTGAAATGTTGAATATTATTTTCATGGGCCAGAGTGCGAACACGTCCAACTTTGACTATTCAGAAACGGGTCTAGTATATGAAAAAAGTATAATTCACTAGTAGTTTATAATTTAATTAGATTTTAGAGGAATAACTTGGTAACTTGCTTTTTTAATTATTAATTGAGGGGATTTGTTCAGAACAGGTAAGGAACAAGTCAAAGAAAGGGGCTGTTTGATTTTCGGGGTTGACCGAGTAAGAGTCTGCTTCAAAACTGACCGGGTACGAGGAAAAATATGCATGGTTCAATGGTGTTTGACCGGGTCAAATGCGAAACAATGAGAATCAAACACCTTGACCGGCCCAAATGTCTGGTCGGGTCAGGAAGCAAATCAAACAGCCCCTAAGTTAAAACTGGACCAATGCAAATTGGTTCAACTTAAAATCGATTTATAATGGAAAAAACTAGTTCAGTTGAACGCGTTGAAAGTTTTAATGCATGTTCTAAAATGTATATTAAGACAGATCGAATTGTATTGGGATCAGTTTCACATAAACCGGTTCCACAATCGGTTTGATCGGACAACAAGCAATTTTCAAATGTCTCATGTTCTTGAGACGTGTTAGACCATACTGTGCTCATTGCCCTATATTGACCTCCTCTACGCCACCATCTCCGTTAATTAATTTTATTTAGTCAAATAAATCCTAAATTTCTTTGGTATTCAATTTGAAGTTTTTGGGTTTCATATTTCCTTGTTCAAATGGTGAAACATTCATATGGCTGTTCTAATCCTCTACTTTCTGTGGTTTTATACCAAATTAGATGATAAAGTCTCATCATATAGAGGCGAAACACAATGACATATACAATTATGAAATGTGAATAGGGGTCTTAGAAGCACCCTAAAGGGTCTTTAAGAGTATTTAATTTATATTTGTATTTGTATTTTACATATACAAAATAGTAAAATGAATATTTAATTTATATTTGTATTTATGATTGCGATAAATTATCGACAAGCTTGCATGAATATTTTTTTGTATTTTAAGGTTTGTGAGAATCTACCGACAAAGAATCACATTTATTTTTATTTTCTTTTGTGATAAAATACCAACAATATTATTTAATATTTATTTTTATTTAAGTTTTGCACAAACTACCGACTAAAAATCTATTTATTTAATTTCATTTTGTGACATACTATTGACAAAGTATAATAATTATTTTTTCGTTTGCGTTTTAACATTGCAACAAACTTCCTACAACAGATATAATAAATTTTGCGACAAATATAAAAAAAAACAAAAAAACTGCTACATATTTTAAAAAATACAGATGTATAATTAATACAAGTCCGTGGAAAAATAATGAAATTATAAGCCAACATGTAACTATAACTATCAATTTGTGAAACTGAACTATCTAATTTCAATTTAAACGGGTCACAAGCTCCCGAACACACTTTATGAAACTATAACTATCATCTTTAAATTTAAACAAGTTGAAATGACCCATCCCATATTATGAAACTAAACCTATATGCTTTCAATTAAACGGGTCAAAATGACCCAAATTCAGATTGTGTATCTAAAATACCTACTTTTTAAACATGTCAGAATAACTTCAAACACACTTATGAAACTATAAACTATCATAATTCAATCTAAATGAGTCAAAATACCCAAACCCATATTATGAAGCTAAAACTATATGCTTTCGATTAAGCAAGTTAAAATAACTCAAACTCATTTTGTGTAACTAAATTATCTACTCTCTTTAAACGGGTCAAAATTAATCACCCAATAACACACTTATGAAACAATCAACCTTCAATCTGAATGGGTCTAAATGAATCAAAACCTCTTTTTCTGAAATTTTGGCTCTCAACTTCTATAACATGTAACTAATGTACTCAGATTATTTAAGAAAGTTATACATAATACAAAGAAAATAATATCAAGACATAATATAACACATATGCATCAAACAAAAAAGGGGATTTCTCTTCTTGTATATCAAGATCTAATGTTTGTACTTTAATTCAGCATAAATGCCTAAAGAGAAAATAACATGTGTGATTTAATATTAACAATTAATAACATCGTAACTATACCTCTTGTGACTGTTGGGCATCATCGTATGAACTATAACCATAAAATGATGAGTGTGACCCGCTCACAAGAAAATGTGAATCCGACGAGCCTATCCAGAACATGTGGCCACGAGTGTTATGATGTACACACTCCCACATAGCAAAGACCTCATGATTCGTGGTTCTGATCATTGTTTAGCCCGTACTTCTTTTCAAGTTCCTTTTGGAATGATGTCTATATTTTAATAAAAAAGGAACCAAACTATAATCAAAGTTGATACATTAATAACACATACACATAAGAAAGATTACTTACAAATGATTCTTTCATCGTCATGTAAGAAACTCTAACTCATCAAGTCTTTTTTTTTTTAACGGCCAACGAATAATTTTTAAGCCCGGTCACCCGGGTAAACCCAATGACGAAAGGCCACACACGCCCGCGAACACAGACAGCGCTGATGACCCGGCTCGCCCACCGTTCCAAAGAAAACCCACCATTTAAAGACCCACTGTGGTAAAACCCTTGGCCCACTAGGAGCATATTGCACCTAGTGAGACTCCAACCCATGACTTTCACTTTAGAAAGTCATAGGATGTCTCATTCTAAACCAGTTGATCTAAAACTCATTAACTAACTCCTCAAGTCTTTAACACTGATTTCCCATCTTGCAATCTTTTTTAGTCTATTTCGTTGCATGAATATTAATGAATATTAAATCGTAACCAACCTTTCCAACTTTTTTTTAATCCTATACAAAATATTGATAAGTTTAAATATATAAATAGTTACTATAACTAATAAATATATATACCTTGCCACACGGATACGATGTACCTCAAAGCCCATAGACTCGTCGGTACGACGGGATAGATCATATTTATGTTCTTTCTCCCACCTTTTGATTTTTAACCATTTTTTAGTATTCCAAATCTGTAAATTAAAAATATATGTATAATTTACAAAGAGATAACTTTGTAAAATAGTAATTAAGTTTGAAAATTATTCTAGTTATCTCACTTATAATTTATTTTGTCTCAATCAAGCCAATCATATTTTTTCTTTCAATCAGGTTACTCATAATTTTTTTTTGTTCAAATTACATCACTAAAATTTTAAGATTATTCTAATTAGGTCACTCATAAATTACAAAAATATTTTTAAAAAATGAATATTTAAAAAATCAACAATATTTATAAAGAATTGAATTATTTAAAATTAATAATTTATTTTGAATTTTGAAACAATATGAGTGAACTAATTGAATCACTTTTAAAACTTTAATGATCTGATTAAAATAAATAAAAATATCAATGACATGATTTGAACAAATAAAAATATGAGTTACCTAATTAAAATATTTCTAAAACTTGTTTATTATTATGTAAAGTTTTTTCATTTATAGATAATGATAAAAAAATAATATAACACATTAACATCCTTACCTTACACATACAATTCCATCTCTCAAGAGGCATTGCATTAGGTGGATAATTAAAAGTTATTTCGAATTTATCTTCGTCGTCGTCAATAACATGTTTGTCCGGCCTAACTTTGTTTTTAGATTCTTTCCTTAGACGACTCATAATATTTGGATAACTTCCTATCACATTAACAAATCCATCAAAAATGTAATTGTATTGGTCGTCTCATGGATCCCTTCTTTAATTGATCTGTAAAAAATGTAAAGGTAGAAATATAAATTTTAAACAAATAGTTATAATATAAATAATTAATTTATTGATATATTACCCGGAAGATATTAAATATCTTCGTTTCAAATTACTATGTGAAACCTTCGAAAAAATGATCCAGACTCCAACAAGATTTTGGTCTACTATATCTCTAGCACTTTTATGAACGTGTCCACTTCCAAACCTATATATAAAATTTAAATAACTAAAATGTTATAGTTATAACCGTTAGAAATAACCCGGTAATATGTGACCTACGGGTCATTTAAATAAGTTTCACCAAATGACATAATTAGTCCCTAATAGTATAAGGGGGTTATTTGATGGAAATACCCTATAATTATAGTAGGGTTTCCTCTTATATGTTATAAATAATAAGGAGATAACAAAAACACACCAATAACTTTTCTCTCAAGATCATCCATCGATCCTTCTAAACATCAAAACGGGAACGAATCTCAAGATTATGGCTTCATCGTCTTCATCAAAGATCTCTATTCCCACAAGTAAGTTTTAATTGTTTTGATGTTTAGTTTATATTTGAGATTGAGTAAACATGATTATAGTTTCATGTTTTCATCTATGTTTCTAGATATAATCAACATGTGGTATCAGAGCATAATATTGATTATATCTATTCAATCTTGGGTAATTAATTCCTGAGAATTATTATATGGATTTATGAATCAACTGTTTTCCGTGTATTAGCGTCGGTGATTAAATCCAGAAATTTGATAATAAATCGTAATCACATAACTTTCAAAATCTCATATCCATATGCAATCCTTATCTATTATATTAATAAGGGATTCTTAATTACTGAAAGATGAGATTTT
>BJCM01000131.1:0-20465 GCA_018326385.1 Flaveria bidentis | reverse complement strand
TTGTTGGTGTGAGGATTGAATGAGATGTCGAAATCTCTAAATCTTAAATGAGTTTTAATAGAAATGAGTGAAATGGGTTTTGTCCCACATTGGTGTGGCGACAAAGTTTTATTTGGTTTATATATGCAAGTCTCCAAGGCTTGTTAAAGTGTTATGTTGTTTTTTATACCGACACCTACCCGCGCGCAGGGGGGTGCAAAAAACAGGTTTCTGGGTTGAAAATTTCTTGAACCAATGCGTCGCCCGCGCGACATGCGGACACGAATGCAGCTTCGAAATCCCGGGCTCGCGAGAGGTCCTTTTTTGAAACCGTTTTTTTAAAACAACATAAAATTTATGGAATAAACCGTGCTTAATCATTATTGCAAAAACCGTTCTGCTAATAATGATAATTATGACAAAACCGTTTCTTTAATTATGATAATTAAATCGAAATCGTTACTAATGATGGTCATTATTGTCGAATGATTACAGTAAACGGTTTTGAGTAATTAATTGTATTTGGTTACAATTCTTTTCTGTGCGTGTTTATATACCAACACTAAACAAAGAAGAAACACACCCTAAAAACTCACAACAGCGACTTACCGACTCCGTTTCGACAACTTCCGGCTACATTTCAGGCAAGTGCCACGTCCGGCAGTACGCTGCTCCGAACCGGTGTACCCTGGGAACAGACGACGAATCTGTTTAAGGGAATTGTGTCAAACACAAGCGCGGTTCTTCTGTTTTGTTTCAGTTTATTTCATTTTTGTTTACTATTTCTAACAAAACAAACATGCAACATGAACATAATAGAAGCACTACAAGAAACAATAATTGTAGAGGTGACCTAAATCGTAGCTATAGCATAGAATAGTCGTCGCTAAAGGATCACTTAGTCATTAGATACTCGTTGCTACACAATAATGTTATTGCATAACAAGTCGTTGCTATAGTACACACATGTGACGACGACATATAGCCCCTATAATGTTGTCGTGAAAATCTCAGATGACGAAATTTAGGAAAAAGATTAAAAATTAAAAATAATTGTAGAACTACAACGACGAATTTAGAGACAACTTGTCGTCGTTGTACGTAGAGCCTGATTAAGTTTTAAAATTTTTAAATTTTTCTAGGTTTATAAAATAAATTTAACTCGGTCCCAATTATTTAACGTATTCAAGTTTCTTAACATTCAAATATAAAAGTCAAACATATACATATCAAAATGCATAAGAGTCATTCAAACATGCCAAACATCTAAAATAATGTTTATCATATCATATGATCAAACACACACAAACAACTTAATCACTTGCATTATCTTCTTTATTCGATGACACAACGATTTTTTGTTGTTTTGTGACGTTGAAAAGAGTTTGTTCTCGCATTCATTCATTTATTTGTTGTTGTTGTTGTTACCATATTTCATTTGCTTGTCTAAGTTGTTCTTGCATTTTATAGTGTGACGGGGGCGCATACGTATTAGGAGTCTCATCAGGGGTAACATTTTTCACTTTTCAACCAACGCCATGTATATAACCACACCTAGATCCCAAAAATAAATAAAAAATAGTATTAGCAACGACAGGTCGTCGCTAATGGTTAAGCATTATAATATTATTTCTCTCCATCGCGCAAAAGTCTACTACGACAACAAGTTGTAGCAAAAAGATGAAATTTGATCAACCAAATTCAAAAACCTATTGAGGCGACGTGTCATCTATATGCCTGAGCTATGGCGACGACATATGACGTCATTGTAGTAATCATCTTTATAGACTTGGTGCTTGTAGTGAAGGGTATGATTACCGTGTATTGTGGTGATTGTGATACCAGTCATGGAAATGTACTCTCAACCTATATGTATGCTACTGGACAACGGTTTCAGTTTGATGGTAAAATGGAAAAGAAAAATCAGACTAGCTTTATTGGCTTCAACAAAACTTTTATTTATCAATTATGAACAAAACGAAAATTTTGCTTCACTTAAATTTGAATTCATTAACATCTCTCATTGTAATGAACTAAAACATTATGAAGCTGATAACTAGTGTCACTAAATGTGTATTTGTGATATCTAGGGGCGAAATCCAAAACACGGGCACGTTGTATGAACCATCAATATAATTTTAATTTAGGGGTTGTTTGACAGCTTTTTAATCAGTCTCTTAATGGTTCAGATGTCTGAATGATTTATCACTTAATAGTTTAGACGGTTTGTTTCGCGAGCAAACATCTGAATGGTTCAGACATTTGTCTCTGAACGGTTAAGCATTATACTAATGTTGAATGGTTAAAAGGTCTAATATTGAATGATTAAACCTCTTATCTGAATTGGTCAGAAATTTGCATTTGAAGAGTTAAATGATATACTAGCTCTTAATGGTTTAGACCTTTTAATGGTTCAGACCTCTTATTGGTTCAACACTTAATCATTCAAAAGTTGTCAAACACTCTTTAGTTTCCCAAATAAATAAACTCTAACATGACACAACCAAAATAGATCTAGCAAATCTAAAAATACAAAATCGAAAACGAAGCTGATTTGAAGTTTGAACTACTCCATTCCCATGCCACGATCCAAATGTAAACGTTATCTTTTAGCTTAGAAAAATATAAATACAAAATCATGTCTCTCATGAACAAACAAAACCGGCTATATCTTTTATGCTACAAACAACAGTTCGAACTCAAAAAGTCCAAAAGTAGAATCAAACCATATGTACAAGTTCAATGTAGTTATGTTTTTTAAATTTTGTTGGTCTAAATGAATTTTGTTGTAATATGATTATTTTAATGTAGAGAAAGAATTTGTATAAAAAGACCAAGTCTTGATTTCACATTATTATTGATTAAAGAATGCAACCCCGGATATTTTGTCCCACAAGGGTCCCATTTTACTTATTCAAAGGCATCCGGCATATTTGACTCCCAATTTTAAAGTTAGGTTTCGTTTCATGCTGGCCAAAATATAAATATTTACACTTCAATATGATACACTTAAATAATGAATGTGTACTAGTATTTCTATTTATTGATGTCAGTAACTTTGAATATGATTTCATATGTAAATTTTAAATTGCTAAAGAAGTATATTGGTTAATCATGAGCCCATAGTTTGAATATCAGAAGTTTATTAACTTGACCATTGTATATGTTTACCGATTGAACCGGTCGTAAAAACCATATAACTTAATAATCAATTTAAAAATTTTAAACAAACTAAGAGAATTTTAAAAAGACGTGAGCTCCTAAGAATTAATTAACCAAACATAAACAAAACTCAAGTTTAACTAACCATTACTCGTTACCAAGAGAGATTTTATAAGTTAATCAATTAGATATCATACGAACCAAACAAATCAAGTCATCAAATTCGGTTTTAAAAAAATGTATTTTAATTAAATGATCTAATGTCAAAAGTTATATTGGTGTGAACCAATGAAATAGTTCATAGGTGAGACAATGACATTTGTCTTTATCTATCTTGCCTCGTATATGTCATATCATTGTTCATCTCATATGTCCTATCTCCTCTTTCTTATTAACTTGCATAATAATGTCTCTCAACCATAATATTAATCAATGTCCTAAGAACTTAAGAGTAAAGTCAATTAAATTCATGCTTTTAAGTAACTAAAACCTAGAAGCTTTAGGAATGAGTCAAAAAGGCTTGTACTAGCAATCACCCGAGGAACATCTAAGAGCGCGTCAAATTTTGAAGCTATCATACTTATATCTTAATATATAACTTACTACTGAAACAACGTTTTATGAAGTTTAAAAACCTCAAAGATAACTTTAGAAAAAAATAAAATAAATATGTAAGATACTAACATCATCCGTAACCCTTTTCAAATATGCAGGTATACCCTCATACAACATCAAGTATTATCGCTTAGATTTGTAAATTACATGACTATTTAAAATGATTATTTATTTTATATATTAGGGTTGACATTATTATTTGAAATTTGCAAGGGATGGGTTGTGCAATTTAAATCACAATCCCAATCAAACAACTTGAGTCACTTTTAATTCGTTTGATAATTTTATAACTCGTCAAATAAACACCGCACCGTTGATAATATTTTTCAATATTTTAAACTTGATTAAGCATGACAAAATCATGAATTGAGTCTAGAATATTATGCTTTAAGTATAACATGTCATGTTGACTTTAGAGCCGTGGTTGACTTAAAATTGGCTTTCATTAAAATTTAAAATAAAACTTTAAAATTTTATTCCAATAGTCAACAAGTGATGATTTGATCGGGGTCTTTCGTATATCTAAGGTTACTGTAAATCGTTTCGTTACCCCTTTTTTTCCATGTAAACACATCAACATCATATTAACTTTTTTTTTATATTTTTTTTCAGAATTTTCTTGCATTACATAGTTGTGTTATAGTTTTTTTCCCTTTTTTAGTTTAGCTTCTTTTTTTAATTTTTATTTACATTTCATAAAATAATAGAAAACGTAATACTTTTTTCAAACATTTAATTAACAATGATATAGTTTTTTAATGCAGTTTTAAAATAGTTATAGCTACAAAAAGTATATTTGAAAATATTTTAAAATAAAAATAAGCTGGGACAAAGTTATCAATTTTATAATAATAAAAATAAATGTTTAAACTTCGGTGGAAACAACCCAATAATATATAATGTTTAAAATATATAATGTTTGAGCTGAGAACTATCCTAAAAAAACTCAAAACCGGCCCAAAAATCATTCGAAATTGGTGAATTTTCACCGGGTGAAGGATGAGAAAAACCGGGGGGTCAGAGGGCGCGATGTTCGCACGCAAGGCAAGTTTTTCAGGCAATCCTTGGTTTTCATACAGTATGCCCTTATAATGAATGTCTACAATTAAATTATTAAATCATTATTATCATAGAATTAAAAGTAATTTATGCTTTTATTCCTTGTGGTTTGTGGTTATAATATTTTTCATTTAATAGTTTATAATTGTCCGGTTAACCATTGTGGTTTAAGATCTGTCACAATTAAGTCCAGAGCATTAACCTCATCCATTTTTTATATTAAGTGTATGTAAAAAAACAAAAATACCTTTAGACTTAAATTGTTATTTCAATATTCAAATACAAAATGCAAAAATGATATATAAAAATTAATAAGGAAAGCAAGTGTATATACATACATATACATATATGTGTGTGACTATATACATATAATATATACACACCTACTCTATTAATCTCTATTTCCATCCAACACCACCGCCTCACGGTCACCACCACCCAACCACCCCCGCCCACTGCCACACCACAATAACCACGTAATAACCATTGCCACCACCACACCACAATAACCACGTAATAACCATTGCCACCGCCACACACCCCCATCGGCCACAACCATGCAACCATCACCATCTCTATATCTTTGAACCTTCATCAACACTAGGGCTATTCAAACCGCTCGATGCTCGTTCGGAATTTGCTTGAAAAATGCTCGTTCGAATTTTTCTCGGTAGTAAACGAGCCAATCGGCTCGGATCAATTTGTAAACTAGCCAAGCACGAGCAAAAGTCTGCTCGGTTCGGTTCGGGTCGAATTAATATGTATATATAATTTATACGTAGCACTCTAATAGATTTCATCAATTATATACATATATATAATTATATTAGTGCATAATTGATCAATCAACCTAATAAAGAATTCTACATCTAACATAAAAGTGAAATCCTAAGTCGTTAAAAGATGTTTTTTCGATCATCTCCCACTCTCACCGTCATCGTTATCTTTAATATGCTCTTCGTTTTATCGACTACAGTCTTAGCTTCATCGTCAACCACAACGTATTGTCATCCATGAGAATATTATGTAAAAAATGTGGCTGATTTTTAAGTCATTAAACCTTATTCGCTATAGTAAAAATCGTATAACATGCAAGATAGTTAGGTTGTATAAATTATTCGCCATCCGTTTACGCTCGCTTGACTCTCACTCGAAAATATAATGCACGAAATATGCTAGTTTGATTTTCCACTCGTTTCTAAATGATTCAATCAACTCGGTTTAGTCTGGAAATGATCTAAGCACGAGAAAAAGGTCTGCTCGAATTGGCTCGACTCGTCAACAACCCTAATCAGCCCCACATCACCGAATCTATCACAAATGTTGACATTTCCCCTTCTTTTGATCACATCCGTTACAATCGTCGCCACCACCACACACCACCACTACCATCTTTATATCTATGAACCTTTATCAGAACCCAAAAGTCTTGATTCCACATGAACCAATGACGTTAAGGGATTCATAACCCTTTTTTATTTCGATAAAACCCTAATTTTGAAAACATCCCATGTAAGTGTTTGAGGTTCGTTCTATTCTCTGTTATCTGATTTTTTTTCTCAATCAAGGGTTTTGTTGCATTGTGGGATCTTATCTTGTTTTGTTTTTTGTTAGAAATTCTTCTCTTTGTTGAATTCTAAAGATCCGGACTAGGTGATTTCGAAAACCTTTTTGGTGTATCTTTGTTGGATATGAAGTAATTGATTTCACAAGATAAGATCAAGACTTGATTTGGTTTCTTTGTTCGATTTAGTTGCTATTTCCAAAACAAACATTAGCACCGTAAAATAGTTCTTGACTTACGATAGTTCATGTGGACAGGTCATCATTAGCTGCCCCTAGTGGTGGTTTCCGGTGGGAGGTGGCGATGGAGGTTGCCAGCGAGTGAAGGTGGTTTAGACTTCAAATATGGTCAAAAAAAAAAAGAAAATAAGGTGAGGTTAAGGTTTGATATAATGGGGTGGAGTAGGAGTGTAGGACTCATTTTATTTATTTGTAATATAATAGTCCAAGGGTATTTTGGTATTTTTAAAAAAACTTAATAGAGAAATTGGATGGGGTTAACAGTTTGGACTTAATTGTGACAAGTTTTAAACTATAGTGGTTAGCAGACGTTTTCAAACTATTGGATAAAAAACATTATAATCACAAAACCATATGGACTAAAAGTGTAATCTACTCTAGAATTAATTTCTATGATGTTATTTTGATATAGCATAGGTTTAAAACGAAAACAAGCTAAGACTTAGTATGGATGTTGAGTAAAATAACTTTTACCAACATAAAGTTATATTACAAAAGCCTTTGTTTTAAATGTTACAAAAAGTTCCATTAAAGGTCATGTAGTGACAAATAAAAACTTATCACTAAAAGATTTTAGTATAAGTGCTTCTGGTAGAAATTTTATGTGTGTTTTTGATTCGTATATGGGTCTTTAATGACACTTTTTGTATGCTACCGTATGACTTTTATAACGATACCTCAAGTCAAGTGAATGAAGATGGTCACATGCATTGAATAAACCATACTTGCACGAAATCAATCACAATGAATATTCAGAATATCGAAAAATAAAAAAAAACAAGAAAATCAAGAGATAGGACATGAAAGAAATTATATTCATGGATGAAAAGAGGAAAATGAAAAGTAAATAATACGATAGCAATTGAAGAATCAAAGGAAAAGAATGAAATAAAGAATGAAATCAAGAATGAAATAAAGAAGCAAAAGAAGAAACAAAACAATGCTAAAAGTCTTAAAATCATATCAGAAGTTAGGTCGGTTTGATTCATATACGTGCAGATAGTTTAAGTTATATCTTGTGTTATCGTTTTTCTTTAATTTGATGCACATTTGATTTACTTTAGCCTAATTTTATAATCAACTTCAAAAGTAACCTTTGGATCTAATTTTATAATCAAACAATATGTGTTATAATGATCGTATACTCTAACTGTTTTGATAATCAAGTTCTCTATGACTTAACAACGTTCATCACAATGAGAGATGTATTTCTTGGAAAACATAATTTTCTTATAATTGTATTGATTAGTAGCATATGAATTAGGAGATAAACAATGAATTTGAAGGGGTATCCTATCTTTTATTTTTAAAATAAACTAGTGTTTGTTTGCGACGCGCGTCAAAAAACCAGAATTTTTGTCGAGCGCTACTGAATACAAAAAATGGAAGCTGAATAAATGTAACCAGAAATGAAAGGTTGGCTCAGAACCGATGATAGATTGTGGCTGCAAACCTAAAATGATTTTGGTATATCATCACAGCTACAAAGTAACCAAGGTTAACATTTTTCACAATGCCAACTAAAAAACCATGGCTCGGAAGCACTGAGTTGTTGCGATCGCAAAATAACAATGTTTTGGCCCAGACTTGGTCACCGCCAATGGCTGTAATCTATCAAAAGATGGTTGGCACGCCAAGACAACAACATGTTCGGATCATCACCCAACAAAACATTATCACACACAAACCAGATACAACGGAACCATATATCGTCAAAAGTTTTCGGGTCATTAAGTAACACCGAATTCATGAAACCATCACAACCACGTCTCAGATGACCCTAGAGTCATCATCATCGACAACCAAAGGCCATATAGAATCTTAATGGAAACAAAGTGCAAATCTATACTTTCAACAAACACGAATATTTATCAGTGAAATCAAAGCCTAAACAAGAAGTCCTAAAAAGCCATCGTCGACCACTTAACCATCACATACCCAACATTAGAATATCAGACCAAGCATCATATCATGACCAACAGATAATCGCCACCGAGACACAAACCGGAATCAGTCAAGCAAGAAACCCCCAAAGCCTCCATAAGATGATAGGCGACCACCACTCACCGGAATCACTACATGCACCAGCTCGACGTCTGATTTCGTGCAAGTTGGAAAGGTTACCACCGACAGTGGCCGGAAACCCTAAAACCACCTTCACGAAATGGGTTAGAACCCATAACTCACAACAAACGACAGGGACAAGAATGTAAAATAGGATATAAAGAGGCGGTGATGATATATACGCATCAACAGCTTGTACGCTATGCATAAAAACCTCCCATTTACTGTTTATTCACGTCGCTTTTTAAATAGATAGGTTAATGTAGTGTAATAAAACATCTCTTAATCAACATAAATGACAATTTATTATATTGCAAGTGCAACGGAATAGACAGTTGAAATTAAGAGTTGAAAATGTTTAATAGCCGTATGAAGCATTGTGAGGTTTGGTTGTATAACATTTTTACAAATGACATGGTTCTAGAAATGTATAGAAGTTTTCACTTAAAGTGACTGTTAAATGTGGATATGGTTTAAGGGGTTTGTATAGGCTTATGGAATTAAAAGTGAGGGATTAAGTTTGTTTTAAGGTAATAGGTTAACTAATCCACAAAACAGACAATTCAAAGAACTTGTATAATTCTTTTATCGTCCGTACAAATAAATGTCTTTAGCATTTTAATTAGGCTATAATCAATTATAATGTATATTAAAAAGCAACTTCATTGCTATTTGCTACAATGAAGTTTGTTTTTTAATCTATTGTGAACTTAATTTCAAATTAAAATAAACAACAAAGTTTTATATTTTTGTTTTTCAACCACAAAAGTTTATCTTTTGTGTTTTTGGCGTCAAACATTGGTATCGCTATTTGATATTATCGGAACTGGTATCGGTATACGCTTATGTGGTTTTCGATGAGCCGACCAGACAACGAAGAAAGTCACGGTAGCGTAAGACAAAGGAAAACAACCAAACTCTCGTGCGTGTAACGTGAGGGAAAACACTAGTTTGAATAACTCTTCAAATGTTTGTGAAGTTTCGGCTTCATTTAACAACCTCTTATATTTTTGTTAACTCGTGACGAGTGACAAATTATAAGGTCGGGGCTAGTGCCACATATGAGATGTTATTTACGGAAGAATAACTAAGCTACGATCGATACAAGGAAGAAAACGAACAATACAAAATAACAAAACTTAAAAATCATCTTTGTTAAACCAACAAAATATCTTATCGCTGCTTCATTTTCTTAAACATATACCACATTTCATACTCATTATAAACCACCATATAATTATTGTGATCCATAAATCTTGTTAAGATGTGTGGATTTAAAATCAAGACGGTTCGAAAAAATGATGAAGTAGAGCTTATGTGAAATTAAGATGTTCATCTTAGGATGAAGGGTGGTATGACAGCTTTATTAACGTATTTGAAACTACCTTCAGTACCCGAATAAATCTTTTTGAGATGAAACGTCAAAAATCCACATTGGATTTAACATTTTAGAATTAAGAACAAGAACACCCTCACCAACAAATCGTTATGGGATGTAGCAAGATGATTGGTTGTGTTTTATGACACCCTCAAGCCTTATAATTTAGTAGGTTTATTTAAGATAATATTACGGTGATAAAGTAGTGTTGTGAGTTTAAATTTCAGTGATGATTTTAAAAGTAGATTAAATATACAGTAGCAAATGGTGTACAAGAATGTTGAACTAATGGTCGGACCGGTTAAACTTGATATATATATATAATTTTAAAATTTTCAGTAATTTATATATATTTATTAAAATAATCCTAATTTTTTTTTGATTCTCATATCCGGTCCGAACAATAAACCAGCAAAACGTGTGTTTCGTTGTCAGATTTTGTTTCTAAAATATTGTGTAGAAATACTTTTAAGTTTTAAGAACACATATAGACAGAGAGCAAAGAAAATTCTAGTGTGAGAGTATAACGAAGAATAGTCAAACCTTTTAATCTCGTCTGTCTTCTTATTCATGTTTTGTCTTTTTGAATCAATTTCATCAATCAAATTCCAAATCTCAAAATTTCAATTCAACACAAATTCCCCCAATTTAACCCTCAATCATCACATCTGCATCTCGATCCTCTTCGGCAATTGATCACATTACGTTGTTGAACAGTCAAACAGAATTTGCAGGTGAATCAACGCAGTAAAGTGGTCGAAACTGTTGAATTTTAGCTAGGAGTGGTTGAATCGTGCAAAATGGGCGGAGTTTGCACCGGCGGGACGATGAAGCGGAGCACGGTGGCGGAGTACGGCGGTGATAGGGGTAGTTTAGGGTTTTCAGGGAAGTTGAAATCGGTCAAGAGTTTTGGTCAGCAGAGGAAGAAGAATGATTATGATGATGATGATGTTCATGATCATTCAGGTTTATCTTCTTCTTCTTCTTATGCACGAGATGATAATGATGTTTATCATAGGAAGATGACGTCGTATGATTCTGGTGAACTGTTTTTCTCAATTTCAAGGGAATTGAAACCATCTACACCTGCTAGGGTTAGCAAGGTATACATATTCAATTTCAGTTATTAGTAACTTAACATTGAACAATATATGTGAAATTGCAATTAATGTTGGTCTTTGATGTATTTAGGGGAATTGACATCTGATTTTGTTGTTTCATCATCATCATCCAACTCTGGTTTACCAAATATTTGGTTCTGTATGTGAGTTTTGAGAAATTGTTTTGTTGTTGTACTAAAGTGGTTTTACATTTTGCAATTTGGTAGGCACCTCATGTGAGTACATTACTCGGAAAAGCTGGTAGTGTAGGTCTTGAAGTTTTGGACACATTGGGTAGCAGCATGACAAGTTTGAATGCTAACAGTGGGTTTGTATCTAATATGGCTTCAAGAGGAGATAAAGTATCTATATTGGCATATGAGGTAGCTAATACTATTGTTAAAGGGTCCAATTTGATGCAATCGCTTTCTGAAGAAAGCATCCAGATCCTCAAAAAGGAGATTTTGCATTCAGAAGGCGTCCAGCTTTTAGTTTCTACAGATATGAAGGAGTTGTTACGTATTGCAGCTTCTGATAAGAGGTTTCTTTTGTTGTTTGTTGTTCAATTTAAGTACTTTCTGGACTTGTTATATAATTACGGTTTGTTCTTTTTTAGGGAGGAACTTGAGGTTTTTTCTAAAGAGGTTGTGCGGTTTGGAAATATGTGCAAAGATCCACAATGGCATAATCTGGATCGTTTCTTTTCTAGGTAATTCTGATTGTGAATATCGTTTTATAGTTATGGTATTGTAACCAGATTTTGATTGTTGATGGATCAGATTAGACTTGGATTTTATTACAAACAAACAGCTTAGAGAGGATGCAGAAGTCACCATGCAAGAGCTCACCAATCTTGCTCAGTATACATCTGTAAGTTATTATCAGTTTATGTTCTTTTGTTAAGCAGATCAATGCATCAAGCACAACTGTATACCTTAGTGTTCACAAATGTTAATGTAAAATATGCTAACATCTATATTATGCTGCAGGAATTATATCATGAGTCTCATGCTTTAGATAGATTTGAACAAGACTACCAACGTAAGCTTGCGGAAGTAGAAGCCTTGCATCTTCCTCGAAAAGGTTAGAGTACACTTATAATTTCTTCAAGTAACTGAGTATTTAATCTTTTGTTGCCCTTTTGAATTATCAATTTGCTGGAATGAGGTTGATTATTTAATTAACATGTGATCCTTGTTTCCATTGTAGGAGAGAGTCTCACAATCTTACTTAGTGATGTAAAGCACCAAAGAAAACTCGTGAGGAACTTAAAGAAGAAATCTCTTTGGTCTAAAAGTTTGGAAGAGGTATTCTATCAGTCTAGCTACCTTTTTTTTAATATTTATAATTATACAAAGTAGTTGAACCTGCCAAGTTGTGTGTTTTGTGTACCAACTCCTATTGTCAATAGCGGTTATAGTGATCGCTATAGCGCACTACATAGCGTATAGCTATGTTCCCACTATTTGTGTTTTGCGACCAAATAGCGATAGGTAGTGTTTTTTAATTCTTTTTTATAATATTTTAATATTTTATAAATATAAAATCGACCCAAATAGAGAATTCTAGCTATTTTGGTGGTGTTTGCTTATATGTTTTACTACTTCATCACGATACATGTTAGTTTATTGAATGTAAATCATTTCTTATATTTTCTACTATCTTATCGCTAAACACAAAATAAGGGGCGTTATTTACCTCTATTCGCTACATAGCATATAGGTGGATTGTTGCTATTTACAGCTATTCGTTATTGACAACTATGAGTCAACAAGAAGCATAATTTCAAATGTGCCTTATGCCCTTATCCTTTCTAGATTGTGGAGAAGCTTGTAGATATTGTCACCTTCATCCATCAAGCGATTATTGAGGCCTTTGAAGAGAATGGTATGAAACTTGTTTATGAATTATTATATCTAGTTAACTACTACACTCCGATAATTTTAGAAACTTGATTGAACAATGATGATATTTACTACTATTAGCCTTCTTTGAAAACAAAAAGGTATGAATACATTGGTCTTGGCCCAGTACTCTTTGATTTAATAATATTTGACCTCCAATAGAATAATGCATTTACATTTTTCAAGAAATTCTATTTGCATAGACGGCTATATATGCATGAAGGAAATAGGTAATAATATAAGAGAATTACAAGCATATGCTAACTAATCTGTTAGCTATTCTTCTGGGATTATATTAAATGTATCATATCCAATCTGTTAGTCATCACGTACCATATCAAAATGATTTAAGACTTCTCATGTTGGTGCATAGATGTCATAATGCCCAACTTGCCTATGAATCTCATAAATAGTCCATTTGTTAAGGTCTTGGTACTCGGTAGTTTGTTAACTTGCTGGTACATAGTGAATACAAATGCTATATAACTTCTCTTCTATGAAGTGATGATCGATTCAACATCATGTGTTGTGCTACGTTGATGATAACTTTGTTGTCACAATATAGCTTTAGTGGTTGAGTAATAGTGTAATACACTGTTTTATCTCTTGTAGTACTTGTTGAACCCACATAACTTCACAAATATCATTATCTACGACTTGGAGTTATGATTCTTCATTACTCCTGGCAAAGACACTTTGTTTCTTAGTTCTTACCACATTATGTGACTAGATCGCCCCACATTTAAGTACAATATCAGTTAATTATTCTGATTTCCCTTACGCTCAAATCTTCCCGGTCTGTGTCAGTGAACACTTCAACTTCGCAACTCATTTTTCTTGAAAAACAAGCTTCCTTCCCCTTGAGCCCTTTTGAGTACCTTAAGACTTTACACAACTCTAAGGTGCTCTTCTTGAGGATAGTTCATGAATTGACTTATCAAATTCACTGGAAAGACAATATTGGGGTGTGTGAGAGAGGTATCACTTTGATATTGTGGAATATCTACTAGTGCGCTGTCAGAGCTTTTTTTCGGATCAATTGGTTTCTTCTTATGTTTGTAGTTTGTCTTCACTATATCTTCATGATCTATAGGATATACTTTGGCTGAGATATTCTCACACCCAAGAAATACTTCAAATCAAAACTTCCTTTTATATGGTTGATCACCAAACTTGATCATCCACTATAACAATGTTGTCAACTTGTCATCAACCTGAACAGTTAAGTTAAAATTGTCCATATCTTGAGATTCTGAAGAATAGTATGAACTGCTAGACAGGCAG
The DNA here is from genome assembly GCA_018326385.1 of Flaveria bidentis. Classification (NCBI taxonomy): domain Eukaryota; kingdom Viridiplantae; phylum Streptophyta; class Magnoliopsida; order Asterales; family Asteraceae; genus Flaveria; species Flaveria bidentis. Next base: position 6,117 of record BJCM01000131.1, on the reverse strand, counting down.
ACACTCTCATCTAGAGTTAGCTTTTTAAAATGTGCACTTTGCCTTATGAGGACTCCACTAAATTTGAGCCAGGCTGTAATAAGAGAATTCTTTAAGCACCATGTCTTGAATATCATATCCTTGTCATGAAAGATCTTTTCATCAATGTCAAATGTATTACTTAAATAAATCCGTTTATGTAAGATTCAAATAGATAAAAGTGTTCCGTGAGGAATGTGATTCAAGTAGTAGATGATGTCCTACTTGCTACTTTAGGAGGGCTTTTGCTAAACCCACAAAGAAAGCATCGGCACTGGGAGACAGCTATTTATCCAAGAAGAAAGAAGAAAAAATAGGAGATTTACAACAAGCAGAGTCTACTTATCTGTTAGCTATCCTTCTAGAATTATTTGAACTGAATCTTGTGCAACTGTTATTCACTATCTACAATGCTTAAACTCATCCAAGACGTTATCCAACAACCCCTTCTATTTTGCTTTCCTTGTAGTGCCAAGTTCATTGACAAATGAAAAGGTGGCTCCTAAAAAGCCCGAGACACTAGGTGTTGCAGGTCTTGCTTTACACTATGCCAACTTAGTCACTCAAATGGACAACATTGTAAGCTAATCAAACTCCCTGTTTTATTTACTTACTCTTACACACACATACATACGTGTATATATATTTATATATAAATATATATGTGTTTGTTTAATTATTCCAGGCATCTCGGCCCATCTCATTACCTCCTAACACAAGAGACAATTTATATAATGGCTTGCCAGCAAAAGTCAAGGCAGATTTACGTTCTCGCTTACAAGCGCTTGACTCCAAAGAAGTGGTACACGTTATCTACTATGCTTTACTTATTTACTTTTAGCAAGCACAGAAATTTCCCATTACCCAGGACAATATTAAAATGAAGTCCCTTGTTTCAGATGACAATGCCTCAAATTAAAGCAGAAATGGAAAAAACACTGCAGTGGCTCGTTCCAGTAGCTACAGATACTACAAAGTATGTTTTCAGCAAGATATGATTATATGTTTCAAATAATTTCATTCATGTTACTGATGCTTTTCAATCGTAAATTTTTGTGATCTGCAGAGCGCATCAAGGTTTTGGATGGGTCGGAGAGTGGGCAAACACAGGGTAATCATTTTATTGCTATTTTCATCTCACAGGTTTTAAATTTAACAGATTTTTTTTGTTTTTTTTAACAGTAATGAGTTTGGAAAAAAGACAGCAGGGAGTAACAATATTATTCGGCTTCAGACACTTTATCATGCTGATAAACAGAAAATGGACCGATACATTCTTGATTTGGTCATTTGGCTTCACCGTCTGATAAGTCTAGTCAGATTTCGAGACAAGGTTCCAAAGCACATTCCTGCTCGATCTCCTCCTAGTAACGATAACAATCTGACGTCGGGTTCAAATCCATCAAGATTGAAAGCTAATGGTAAACTTCAAAGGGTACAAATCTCTTTGGAAGATAGGAATCTTTTAGAAAAGGTTATGAAACGGAGAATGTTGGTTCCTGGAATTAGCAAAAGTCAAGAATTCAAGAAGAAGAGAGCGTCGGTTTTTGCATCAAGTAGAAGCATGGGAAGCTCTCCAAAGAGGGAACCTGTGTACGCAAATGCGGATATATTAGACGTTTTGGATGGTTTAGGTACAACATACTAAGCTGTGGGTACATATTCCCAATGCAGTAGCAAGACATGGTTTCGAGCATGGGAAACTCTCCTAGTATATTAGTGGGAAATAGAGTGATGATATGTTTGAAGTTGGCTTGACTGGGTACAAGCTTTTGAGCTGCTGGTACACTTCCGAAAGCCGTTGTTTCTTTGCTACATGTGTATATATCATATATGATATATGTCTATTGCATGAGGTGAGTGTTGTAGGTTATAAGATATGATGTTAATATTGTGATTGGAGTATTTTGTTTAAACTTTCCCTGTAATATTTATTCAAATATTTAGACCATCTCACTTCCAACATAAGGTGGGACAATACCAAACAGTATATATTGATAAAAGAATGTTGATCATGCATTGTCACTTGTGCATATTGCTATACTAGGTTCATGTGACTTGTACATTTTTAATGGACCTTGGTACACTCTAGCTTCCACAAGTGTTATCATAGTAAAGTGGTACAATTTGTGGAAATATGGTTTTTGTTTACTTTGAAATTAACTAATTATATGCACCTAAAATTAGTAATTTATAGGTTTGTATTTTTTTCAGTGAATCATATATTGGTACTTAAAGTGGTTTGTTTGCAGTTGAAATGAAGGTTCAATAAACTTTTGAGCTTGTTCGAGTTGATTGTGATCTTTAAAAGGCTTAATGTAATTTAGATATCTATTTAATACAATTAAATGACTTGTCCGCATTTCTGTTATACTATTACTATAAAACCGAGTTTTCATCTACAAGACCATAAATTTACAAGTGCTATTTTAGATTGAATGAGTTTTCTGTTTGGTAGTACTAAGTATTGTTTCTACTGTTAAGAGTCTTCTTATGCTAGTACATGTTATACAAGTTTATTCTTTTTAACAACAATTTTTGCCCTCAAATACCACATAATCAACCTGCATTCACTGGGATTAATATGCATACTATATTTGTAGGGTTCAATCAGACCATAAGGCCATGAGTTATGAATTATGTTGCTTACTCTTTCTGTTTATTTTTTGTTTGTGTACTATATATCTGGTTTATTTTAATCGTATCAATTTTAATTTGTATTTTCATTTGCTATCAACAATATTTTAACCTTAGGTTGGTGATTGGAAGTAGGGTGAGAAAAAACCAGTTGATCGAACTGAAATCAAAACACTTGATTAGAGTTCATTGAACAAATCTGTTTAAAAAAACATCTCAAATTACAGTTGGTTTTTGGTATATCTCGTTAGGAACTTAAAGTTTGGATTTGAAAAGTTGCCTAACATAACTATGAATAATTACTTTATTATAGTATTACCATGGATTAACTAGAGATCGAAAATCATTGTCATCTTATAGCTATGAGTCAAAACATGTTCACCTACTCTTCCATAGTAATCATACAATCAGCTTGGTAAAACGGTTTTTGATGTAGCTTTGAAAGCGATCAAATGAACCAACAAGTAATTGATAAACAAAGACGACTAATTCAACCAAAGGTCCCAAGAATAATGTTTTTATTTCAAATATCAATCAAAACTAATAACATATGTTAATCTAATCCTAATATTTACAATATACTTATTTTTAACTTCTCTATGCATAAGATATTGTATCTTATGAATAGAATGTTTTATAAATAAATATTTTTTACTCTTAACCCAAAACTTTATATCTTCGTAATGTAACCTTATAAAAGTTTGAATTTTTTACTTTTGGCCCAAAACTTCGTATTTTTGGCAATCTGACATTACAACATTTTTACTTTTATCTCTTATACTTTTCATCTTTTGTACATTTATGTTTTACGTTTCGTTCGGAGTTTTTCAAGTTAATACGGTGCAACGTACATGTGTGGGTTCGATATCTTTACGTTTCGTTCAAAATTTTATGACTTAACACGGTGCAACGTGCATGCGTGATTCAACGTGTTTATGTCTATTTTTACCCGTTTGACAAGTTCATCACAACACGCGGGTCCTATATCAACTTAGTTAAAAAAATTATGTTTTACGATTCAATCTAATTTCTCCGCATTAACATACCACAACTTCAGTGTTGGTAGTCGCTATCAATGGTATGACATTGATGCTATTTGACACGGTTTTACACCTCCGCTATTAATTGTAGTTTATACTAAATCCAAAAACTTAAAGTAATGGCAAACTAAAATAAAAGCTAAACTAAATAAAAGAATAATTAAAGAAATAATATAATTCAAACTATATATTATTTTCAATCTGAATCCCACTTGAGAATAGATTCAACTGTTGATCTCCTGCACAAGTTTTTCTACTACTTGACATTAAGAGAATCTCCGTAATCTCTCTAAGTGCTAGAATAACTTGTATTTTATATAAAACAAAAGCTCTTCCTGCTCTAAAAAACGATGGAAAATAAGCATGACGTACATCCATAGACAACGATCAATAAAAAATTAACCTAATGAACATTAATCATGACGTACATCCATAGATATATACCATCTCTCTAACTCACCCTTTGTCTTCTAACTTCGATATGGGACTCACTAATAACACTAATCAAACATTAATCAATGATAATGACCAAATGGCAACATTTGTTGATCGACAAGTAATACAACAACTACTTGTGTGATTTCGATTTCTTCAGAAGAGGCTTTCACATCCTAAACATTTGTCTAAAGTTGTACCGTTATGTTTTGATCATGTTTACGACCGGGATGATGCCTACCTTTGGTATGATGAAGTATTGAAGTGTGTAGTCGACCTCGTTTTCGTTTCTTAGTTCCTGAAATCATTTACATATGTTATATAGAATAAAAATACAAGATTATAATCCACACAATAAACTATGCGCTGCTAAATAACATTACTAGATTAACTAATCACGACTAGAAATGTTTAATACTCTTAATACGTATTATAGGATCACCATAGTGATTTATGTTATCAACATATATATTGATGGATTAAGGGCTGGTAAAACGGGTCTAATTGTGTTAAACGGGTCAAACACAACACGACACAATTTACACATATACCAAACAAGAACACGGCTCGTTTAACTAATCATGTCCGTCACCCAAACATGAACACATACCTGTTAATAAATTAGTTACACGAGCAAGACCCGTTTAACACGATTAAATATCAACTAGTAAGTAACACGAATGACATGACATAACATGTTTAACGTAATTAACCCCCAAAAAACCCATAGAATCCTTACACCCAAAACATACAATCCGTAATGTCCTTAAACTCAATATGTACAATCCATAATATCCTTAAACCCAATTAGAACTCGATTCAATCATTAATAAACATCATTAATAAACATCATTAATAAACATCGGAACGTACATATAATAACCAAAAGGTTATTCGGATGGAAGTTTGCAGAAGGTTATTCAAAAACCTTTGAATCGAAACGAAAGTCATAAAATGGATAATATATTATTCATCGTTGATAGTTTTGAATCTAAACTTCTTATTATTTATTTAATTATTTAAATGGGTCAAATCGTGTCATAAAAAGATTAGACTCAAAGTAACTTAAATTTGTCGTGCTTGAAGATATCATCCCAATCAAGGGTCGAATTCATCAGAGGACCATATTCCAGACACAAACACGAAACTGTTTAGAAACAAGTTACACGATAAAACATGTTAAAAGACACGATAAAAATCACACGTTTAGTGAAACAAAACTTAACTGAAGTCCATCAAAATCCTGAATATACCATAATCTTTAACAAGATAATCCTTGATATTTTCTTAAACAAAAGTCAATAAAAAGTCTATTTTAACTGATAATATAGTTTAATGAGGTAATATACGGAGTACGAAGAGGGCTCAAGTGGAGGCCGGAGACTTAGGTGCTGTTTGTTTTTTCTACAAAAAAACGTTTGCAGTTTGCGGACCACATCTGCAGAAGAAGAGATGGACCAAATGTCTACAGTCTGCAAGAAAACTACTATTTGTTTTTTTAACATCTGCAAAATGTTAAAATATTCTGTAATTAAACTAAATCTATTTTAAATTTTAAAAACAACTAATATATTAATATATAAATAAAAGTAATAGAAATACATTAAAATATAAATACTCGTCAAAGTACACTCCACCTCAAAGATTCAATCTTTATAACATCCATAACAAAGAGTACCAAAATTTCTTCATAAATCTCAATCTTCAACATTTTCTGGTTCACTGTTTCTTGATTTCCGGCAAAACAAGAAGCTTTTAGCGCGTTTTCCCGCCGGAAAATATGGCAATGGATTTCTGGGGTTCAAGGGTTCACTCTGAAAAACATCACCACTTCCACAACGTTGGTGACTCTCAAACCTTATTTTTATCTTATATTTTGTAAATCTTGTTTGATGGATTACAAATTTATATGGTCAGAAAGATATTATCCAACTGGGTCTTTGTAATTATGATCTTTACTGGAAAAATCTAACTTGGGGTCAAAGGG
>BJCM01000130.1:0-17623 GCA_018326385.1 Flaveria bidentis | reverse complement strand
CCTAAGAACCCTAATTCGACAAAACCCAAAATTAAACATCAATTTGATGTTGTTACTCAGATTAATCATAGGGCTTTTGATCCCCAAGTAAAACCGAGTATATTACAGTGCTTAATTACCCGATTTTGAGTCGATTTGGTGTTAAGAATAGGTGGTGAACAACCGCGACTAGGACTGGATTCGATTGATGAGCAAATGAATGAGGTAATCAAATTAACTTCGTGGATAGCTTCGAGTGATGATCTTGATGCAAAACCCTCTGTCAATTTTGGTTTAAATGCCCGCAAGGTGGGTTTCGACGAAGTTGCAAGTTGCGAAAGAGATGATGATTCGAACTCAATGTTTGAGTTTGTTTCAGGTGAGATTGAGATTGTGATTAGTTCAGGGATAGTTAAATGATTATTCACGTTTGATTAATTGGATTATCATGGAGTCTTGAATGTCCAACGGTTAGAAAGTTATTATCGAACGGTTACCGAGTGGGATCGACCCTTGTAACTCGAATTAAAACTCATCAAGTGTTCGAAACCGTTTCAGGAGGTGATTAGCATCGATTAGCCATAAATTTCGGTGGTTACGGGTCGGTTTGGGGGGTCGCCGGACTTGGCCGGAGGTGCTGCCGGTAGTTCGCCGGAAATACGAGGGGTGAAGGGAGGGTTGGTTTAAGTTTAATGAATTTACAGTTTTGGTCTCTCAACTTTCAACATTTATTGTTTTATGTCAAAACTTCCTATTTCAAGTTTCCAAAATAACAAAACACCCCCTTGAGTTAATAAACTTCAAGTTTTAAATATTATTCTTTATTTTAAGTTTGAAAACTTTTATAAAATTATTATTACTATTAATATTATTATTATTTAATATTATTATTATTATTATTTAATATTATTATTATTATTATTACTATTACTATTACTATTATTATTATCATTATTATTTATTTATTATTATTATTATTGGTTTTATTATTATTTTTATTATTATTGATATTATGATTATTATTGTACAATTTAATACTTTAATTACTAACTTTTATAATTTAAAATTTAATGCCAACAAAAAAACTAAACATAGATAACCCATAAGTTTCATGTATGGCAATAAAGGCCCTTACAAGAATTAACAATGCAAACTTATAAACAACCCTAAAATACATGATGTTACATAACACAATGAACACACTAGACTTAATAATTAGAAATAGATACAATGAACTGATTGACGAGAATTACACAATGAACTGATCAGGATTACACAATGAACTGGAAAAAAAAGTAAAAAATTTCACATTTTCAACATTGTGTTATTTGAAAATAGTAAATTTAGAAAACATAATGATTAACATTAGACACAATTGGTAACACAATGACTAGCACTAAACTCAATTATTAGCAATAGACATTATAAACTGCTTGATGAGGATTACACAACGACTTGATCATGATTACACAATGAATTGAAAACGTTAAAAAAATCACATATAAAGAATTTGGTTATTTAAAAATTATCATTTTAAAAAAATAATGCATAACAAATTAGTCAATATTAGCCACAATGATCATATTAATATTATATAACGACCTAATATTACATAACGACCTAATATTACATAACGACCAAATATTACACAATGAACTGACGAATATTACACAATGAGCTGACGAATATTACACAATGACTTGACTCGTGTGTAAAAAAAGTTGTTTTTTATGTATCAAAATTATAGATGTTTTAAATATCAAAAGACACTTGTTTTTTATGTATGAAAAGACACTTTATTTTTTGGGTTCCATCAATAATCACGGAGACCCAATAATGAATCAAATGAGCCCAGAACAATTTATTTCAAGAAATCATTATTATTCGATCATATAGTTGCGAATGGTCTTTGTCTAATGAGAATGGTGTTTTCCTAACCAGATTTTTCACATACTTAAAGTAACTTTAATTTTTTTTTTTTCTTTAAAATCACTCAACTTTCGTTAGGTGTTCTAGTTTAATCTAATATTTATAAATGTTATTTTATTAAATTAATTAAACAAATAGAACATATATGAATTATGGTTACTATTTAGTGATTTTTTTATTTGACATAAATTTATTTATTTGGAACTTTGAATTGAATTGTGAATTATTTTTCTTCACTATTGCCTCCTAATTCAAGTCAGTTGAACAAAAAAAATTAATTATTAGTAACCAGGACCCATATATGTTTATTTGCCTAAGTTAATTTTAATAAATATAAACATTTATAAATATTACATAAGATTGGAAAAGTGAAAGTTGAATGACTTCAGAAAAACAAAAAAACTTTTAAGTGACTTTAATATAACACTTAGGTTAAAAGGGGCAATAGGCGGATTTTAAGGATTAGATTTTATGGGCATCCATTGTTCAAAATATAATCTAGTTTAGCAAAATATAATTTAGTTACAAAATAGCAGTAATAAAAATGAAACCAAACTAAAAGTGTAAAAAATTATGAATTTTACTACCTCAGAATCTCTAATAATGTCTTTCCATCAAATCACAACCTTGATAATCAAACATTGGGCAAACCTCAACCTTCATATACGGTCTCATGACTTTGTTTGAGACCTGTGTTTGGTAAACGATCATCCAGGCTTAGATTGCTAGAATTTTGTTCTTAAAAATCAGAAGTAATTAACAATTGAGATGACATGACATAATATAACTTTAAAGACAATATAAACGATTGAAGATCCTTTATTCTCGCTGTAGTCGTACATGCGTAGATGTATGACTTGCCTGTTACAAAACAATATTTTTGAGATAATTCTTACAAAAGTTATATTATTAAAATAATACAAAATGAAAATTTGTATGTTTGATATGTCTAAGAATCGACGAATCAAGAAGACCCATAAACTAACAGCATGCATGATGACTAGCCCGTTTTCCAGATGAAAGAAAGCATTTGTTGCTTAAAATAAGCTTTAAGCAAGACGTACACGGTTTAATGAAGGTATAACCATAATAAGAGCCGATTTACAAACATTTTTGTTCGTGTACAGTTCTCCAACTATGCTATGCTATCAACTAATAACTCGCTATATTGGCTCAAAAGCCAGTTTCGGTTTGCAAAATAAGACCAGCGCACACGATTATCATGAATATTGATGGACTTCTGTAACCAAACACTCATGCATTGGCTGCAAAATGACTGAAAATGGTTTCAAGTGTTGATTGGCTGATGCTATACTCTGCTATCCCTAGTTGGTTTCTGCATCGAATAAAATTCAATTAGGAGAAACAGACAACATAAAGAATATAGACAAATATTATATATAGTGAAAATCATGAAATTAGCCCATTGACTAACAAACTTACCAACATGACCACTGATATTAAGTTTTTCAAAAAATTCAATCCATTGAGAACATGACATGCATCATTCTTGCACCTCACGTGCAGCATATCTATGCTCTTGTGCCTGATCAGATCCATGCAAGGAAAAAGGGGTCTTTTCAACGCAAGAGGGATCATTTCAGAGTAGTAGATTTTGATGTAAATGTATTTTTTTAATTTTTATTTTGGGGCACAAGCAACTAAAAGCTTTGCGCCACTTGACACTAGAAGATGCCAAGTGGCCATTTTGGTAATTTTATCAGCGAACAGGTTTAATTTCATGAATTTCCCTAAGACATATATACCTGTTTCGCTCTATGAGTCCAAATACATCAGCAAGTGAGAAGTCCTCTCCTCGTGGCAACTGACAAAATGTAAAAAGTCAGCAAAAACTGGAGTAAAAAGACTGCTGAAAAAACTTGTCTGGATACTGTTATTCCAAAACAGCCTCATTGAATCATAGACATCTTTACTCAAACTCAGGATGTAAAAATCTTTTGATAGACAGACTGAATATAGAAGATAACGTGTAAATTGATGAACAGCTAGCAGGTACCTGATATTTAACACTTAATCCGTTGGAACCTTGAGATGTTGCCCCAGGAAATGAAGTTAGAACAAATGAATCTATCACCGAGAATTTCTCTTTTGCCAACCACCATTCTGAGAAAATTGGTAGCGGGAGACCACCTGACATGTCAAACACCAACCAGTCATACACTAACTCTAGAAAAATATACACATACATATATACATGTGTGCGTAGGAAAGAAAAGTACCATCACGAGCCAATTGTTCAGGTAATTGCTCATTGAACACGCCACTAGAGCCAACATTATCTGTAAGACTTCTTATTCTCTCTTCATTGCCAAGCCAGCGTCCAATCAGAATTATCATCTCTTTTGACAAACTAATCTCAGTGGCTGAAGCGTCTTCCGATGTTATGGAGTCATTCCCTCTAATACAAACTTCAAGGTCACCAAAGATGCTTCTTGGATGCGAAGGGATGTCAAATAGCCTTTCTTGAATCATTTGACAAAGTCTTTCCAAATCAACCGAACTTACTTCAGTAGGTTTGACCTAATTATATAGAACACAAAATTGTTAGTTTTAGAAATAGAAATAACAAGAAAATAATCAAGAACTTCTTGCCTCCAGTTCAAGATGATTTCCAAAGCGTGTCTTTAGATGCTGTGGACTGCCAATACACCTTAGCTTTCCTCCAACCTTAATTTACATGGACCCAATTTGAGTTCAGATATACACATCTAGAATTATAGATATAAAATTAAATAAAAGATTAATACCATTATCCCAATCCTTGTGCAAAGTGCTTGAGCTTCATTCATGCTGTGAGTCGTTAGAATAACAGCTGTCTTTCCACTTCTAGTTGATAGACGTGATATAACTTCCCACATAAACCGTTTTGCAATAGGATCCATTCCTTAAAATCATCATACACGAGTCTTGTTAAACTGTAAATTCTATACTAAGGAAAACAACATATATAGAAACATCATAGGTATATAACATGTAAAACAGAAATAGAATTAATTAAGAGTATTTACTACCTGTGGATGGCTCATCCAAAAAAACTATAGGAGGATCTCCAATCATTGCAATTGCAACTGATAACTTGCGTTTGTTTCCACCACTTAGGGTGAATGATTGTTTTGAAGCATGCCTTAACAAGTCAAACTCTAACAACTTATCCATTACAACCTGTCAAGGTTTGTACTGAAATTATCTTCCCAAGTAAATAAACATTATTAATTAAAAAATAAGCTATTGTGACACACACATTTTTCTCACATGATATCAACAACTAAATATAGAAATCAGTTATGTAAGACATACATTGTCTAGCATGGACTCTGGGACGCCTTTTATTCTTGCATAAAGTTCAAGATGTTCTTGGACAGTCAGAAATTCTAGCAGAGCATCAAATTGTGGACAATACCCGATCTAAAACACAATCCATTAAGAGAAGCATATATACTAACTTCTTAAAAGTAATTTGATAGATAATAAGTAAAAAAGTGACTAAGATGATGAAAATGACGTACAAGCTGGCGAGCAGCTTTGGGGTTTAGTCGTATGTCTTGGCCAAATATGAATGCAGTTCCATCACTTGGATATACTTCTCCTGAAAATTAATTTTTAGAACTTTCAGAAAGTGAAGCATTTCAGTGAAATAGGTTGACTATTAGTCACATATATAAATTTCTTTCTACACAGATAAGATACAGTAAACCTGATGACCAAAATCGATGCGATTATTGTCCTCTACCTGATAGCATGGACAAAGTAGTGGTCTTCCCAGCTCCATTTGTTCCCAGAAAACCAAAGCATTCTCCTTCTTGAACAGAGAAAGTCAATGAATGAACTGCAATTTTCTTACCATGTTTTCTCCCTCCAGGGAATACCTGATATACAACACAAATTAATAAAATGGATTGTGTTGCTTTTATCATTTTAAGTTTACAAAATTGTCTCATTTGAAGATAAAATCATGAACCCAAAATGTAAAGTTACCTTCCGTAGATTACGCAGGTAGATGATGGCTTTATCGGTGGAACCTGAAAGAACCCTATTTCTTTCGGTTTGGACATCTATATCTTCTTCGAAATCAATAACAGCACTTTCTCTAAGAAGGGGTTCAGAATATGAATCAGAAATAGTCGAACTGGTCCTTCTGAATCCTTTTAGAAAGTCCCTCATGCCAAATGATGTTAACTTGTGGAGTGGGGAAACCTCGAGTACAAGCGTTAAAAGGAAATAAATGATGCCCTGTCACATAAAAAGAGAATATTTTCAAGTCAAGTTGAAAATTATGCTCATAGATTATCATCATTTTATTGATAAAAAATTATCAGAAACACACCTCAGCTGCCAGATAACAAATAGATCCACCAGAGACATTCCACCCAAAATATCCTTCACTTGATCCATTTTTCATTCCTTGACGTAACAGAGCTAGTGAAGCTAGCCCATCAGCAAAGCAAAATCCTGGAGATAGTCGGAAGAAATTCTGGTCCAAAACATGGTGACTAATGTAAATTGCTACTTTAGTTTTTTAAATAATCTACATTGACAAATTTGTACGGTGCAATAAATGAGCTATTATGACAAGTGACTATGAATTCCAACCTTGAGAAAAGAATTCACGTCTTGAGTTGCTGGTATCAACCCCATAATGAATGATATTACCATGAGAACAATCCCTGTGAAAAAGTGGACCAAGAGTACTACATTCTGAAAATATGATAGAACAATCAGCACACTTGATTGTGTAACATTTTCACAATTGCATGCTAAGATTTGAAATACCTGTGCCATACTGTGTTCTGAAAAGAAAAAGGTTAGACAATATGTTGAAGATGCAATTGCAAAACCATATTCTAAGAGAATGAGGATTGTAGGCAATAGAGAACCGCTTCCAATAAATTGTTCTAAGCCTACAAAGACAAAAATTGTCAAGATATTACTGATGTAAATACTTATAATATACCTTAATATGTGTATCATATGGGAGTAGGATACATACCAAATATGTAAAAGAGAAGCACTGCAAAAGTGGAAGGGACTAAGGAGCTTATGAAATCCCATATATATGTCGATACCCAGTATGACAATATAGATACCTGCGGTTTAGTAATGGTAATCCAATTAAAGACTAAACTGTGAAGCACGTATTTCTGATTTATGTTATGTGTAATAAAAGAAAGCGTAAAGAAAACAGTCATACCCCACTAATTAACTGTTGATGCTTAGCTTTTACTTCACGTTCCTACACAAGAAATGTACCATGTTGAAACCCAAAAATAAAATCCTTAACTGTTTCCTGCATTCTATTACCAAAACTTGCCAGTAATACATACCTTCACAATAGCAACAGCAAATGAAGCTGGAATGAAGGAAAAAGCAATGCTCACAACAATAGCTCCAGAGAATGCATCCAGGTCCTACAAAGATCACACAATTCAGAATCTAAATACATGTAAGAAAACAATGCTTTATTATAAATCAAGATTCATACTTGGCGCTGAAGCCGTTGACTTTGTGTCATCGGTAATGGATGATTACGTGTTTGTATGGTCATGTTTTCATTAAGTGTGGCAAGTCTAAGAATTGCGGCATTCATTAAATTGATAAATGTTGGTGCAGCATGTTGACAAGTGCTGTTGTGTAGAACTGTGTACCCTATGCTACCATCATCATTCTGTGGATCCATTACAATGGCCCCATATCTGCATCAAGATGAGCACAACAATGATAAATGATGGAATTTAGTAAGAACAAGCTTCCAAATACCAGGAACTTAAGTAGCATAGCACACCTTGACTCATAAGACTCATTAAAGCTAGACATTAGGTATTCACTCATGGAAAGCAGAAGTGGTCCCAAGGTGGGTCCTGCTGCCTCAATAGCATCTTCTAATGCCTTAGTAGGATCAGGAAACCTGTATGTGCTCTCTTTAAACTTTTGAATCCAACCCCCTTCTATATACTTTGAAACCTGTTTACCAATAGCACACAAGATAAAAATCATCATGTAAAACAACAAAAATAGAACAAGAGAAAGGAAATAACAGACACCTCTTGTGCGATAGGTAATGATAGATCAAAAGGAATGGGCCCACCGCCACCTTCGCCACTAAGTAATGGATTAAAGTTGGAAGTTGTAAAGACTATGGATGGTTGATCAGGATGTGGCTTTAATTCAAGCAGGAGAAGGCCGATAAACAAAAAGATAGCTGGAATTAATAACTGAAAAACAATGGTCTTCCTGTCTCTTCGAGCAGATATCCATCTCTTTATGAGCAATGCCTTTGAATGTTTCCAGAATGTTGACCGTGTAATGAAAGAAGGGCAACAGCTGTGCACACTTACAAAATTTAGAAAACCAAGGGCTGCTGTAAGAAAAAGAGTACATGCTCTGCCAACTGCCGAGAGAATTATCCCAAAGACAGTTAAATAATTTCCAAAAATTTTGGAATATGAAGTTTTTTTATCCTCGACATAATCATCACAGGTTTGGGATGGAGTAGAATCAGGCAGAATTATATTATTGTTTCCCTCCATACACTCATCTTCAATAGTGTCAGATCCTGCAACTCTTAAGAAAACCTCCTCTAGGGTTGTCACGGATATGCCATAACTCTCTATACCAAAATCTGTGGGGCCCTCATTCTCCAAGCTTGTTAAACTAGGATCTGACTTTGATATGCAGCTTTCAATTTCCCTAAACATGTACTCAAAGGAAGCGGAGGATGCTAGAGGAAGCTTGAAAGAAATTTCAGTGCCAACCTGTAGGATCAGATTGTAGTAAGATAATTGAATCCACATAATGATAAATATTGACCGATCACATGCAACATTAAAACAATTTCTAAGTAACCATAAGAGTCATAGTGTAATATTTATGCAAGTAAAATTTGAGAAATACTTGGCTCACGCATGTTGCTGATGGAATATATCTGTACACGATATCAGCAGCTGCAGAGGCCCCAGGTGAAGTCTGAAAATAATACCCACAAAGTTGATGGAAATAAAAGTGTACATAGTATGATAAAAACTATTCCAGAATTAGGAAAGTAGAAGCAAATTGAGAAGCAAAAAAGCACACCTTCACCAATGTAAGAGTATAGCCAACCCCATATTGGTGCTTCAAGTAGAGAGAACTGCTCAAAAAGAAAAGAGAAAAAGTTCCAATTGTAATCGTCATGTAGCTAAATACAGATTCAAATAAGCAATAAAGAGCTTTTACATTCTCCTACTTACTAATATGAATCTTCATTCTAGAAAATCTTTTTTTGTTCCATCAGGAAAAAAATCCATCAATGTAAAATACGTAAAATAAAATTAAAAAACATGCAGAGGTGACAGAAACCTTCCACAGCATTTCAAAGAACCATTAGCCATAATCGCTATCCGGTCTCCAAGAACATCTGCTTCATCCATAGAGTGTGTTGTTAATAATATTATTCTGCCTTTTTTTATTCTTTTGATGAGCTGCCATGTCAACCTCATTGAATATGGATCCATTCCACTTGTCGGTTCATCAAGAATAACAACCTAAAGTGGGAAAAAGAACAATTATTAACCAAATGACAAATAAAATAGACCTCATTTTGGTTCTCTATGTTACCTTACTGTCCCCGATTAATGCTATGCCAAGGGACAACTTCCTTTTCATGCCTCCAGAAAGAGCACTAACAACAGTATTAAGTTTATCCGCCAATCCCACCTAATAGCCAAACAAGTTTTCCAAATTAACAAAAAATGGATAAGAAAAGTTTTAGGTGAGAAAGCCATCATCGCAAATGATGAGATTATTATTTTCAATTGAGGGACCCAAAATAATAACAGGTCATGACAAGGAATACACTGCAGACTTTAAGGGAAAAAACTATATTAGCATAGTACAGGGACTAACTTCATCGACCATTTCAGTTACGCTGCTGTCCAAAGATTCCTCGTTCACTCCCTTTATATTAGCAAAAATTTCCAAATGTTCCTTCACCTGAATATTAATAGTTCAATGTCAAGTAATCATATAAAAGTATATCGGAAAAAATTCAACATGTGGCTTTAACATCTTGAATAATATCAAAAAAGTAAAAATCAATTATCACTACAAATATATTAAGAAGAGAAATCAAAATGACTTTAAGAATCACAAATGACTGAATGTCCTCAAAATAGGAAATAGAACACATAGTAATGCTACAATTTTTTTATAATAAAGAATGCTACAATTTTTTTATAATAACGAGATGAATACTTGAACAACCATAAAATAAGATAGAAAATCTTTCATGCATGATACTAGCAAATGTAAATCAAATAATAATCTCAACCGCAAACTCAAGAACCAACAAGAGGTACTTAGTTACCGTCAACTCTGGGAAAAGGATGTCATACTGGGGACAAACACCTAAATTCTTCCTTATGTCATCCTGCAGAAACAGAAAGCAGATAACAGCTTTGAATAAAAGATAATTTTCAACAAAAGCAACTTATTTAAGAATTAAGTTTACTACCATGTCTGTTAAAATGCTTTTTCCAAAAACCAATGCATCTCCGGAAGTAGGAGCCAGAAGTCCAACAAGCATGGAAATTGTTGTGCTCTTGCCAGCACCATTATGTCCTGCAAAATCAACTTGTTAAAGAAACTGTAGATTATAACATGCATAACAAGAAAAAGTAACCGCGCAAAGTCGCAAACCCATAAAATTATTTAGCTGAACAAATTGAGTAAGTGTACAGATAGATATCTTATTCATGCCTATAGTATGTGTATATCTCTACACTTTCATTGTAATGAACTTATAGCACCTGTAATAACCCTTGTTATATCACGAAAGATGAGCTGTGCATGTAAAAAGGATGCAGTTACCTAACAGTGCAAGTATTTGGTTTTCATATAGTGTAAGCTGTAAAGAATCAACAGCACAACAATTCCCCTTGCTACTACTATACACCTTGTGCAGATGCCTAATTTGGATGCATCTGCAAAAAACATAATAAAATAAAAAATTGTGTTTACAAATATAAGAGAATTGTGTATGTATATATGCAAACATGAGAAAATGAAACTTCATATCTTAAAATTTCACCTTCCATCCAATTCTTGCTGCTTCATGTCTAAGCTTATAGCTTCCATTGTTGACAGATTAGATGTGCTCTTCTCTTTGGAATGATTCTCACGATTAACCTCTAAAGTGGATTTAAACCATTTAAATATATTTTTCTTACTCCAAAATCCTTTCGGGAAGATGTAGTTCCATGGGTACACCACTCCTCTCTCCTTGTTGAGAACCTAATTAAAGGTTAAAAATTTGCCTTAAATCAGATATAGCATTTTAAAAATGATATCTAAGTTCTTTAATGAACTGATAGATCATATCATATTACATCGTTTAAAGTTTGAGAAGAGATGATAACTAACAAAAATCATTGGAACCTGTAAAAGTGATTTTTAGCAATAAAGGTTCAACTATTTGGGATCCCTAAGAAGATGGTAACATAACAGAAAATGTACCTTATCTAGATACAGACCAATTGCAAAGTACAATAATGAGTCGAGCACCATCATAGCTAGACATATTAAAAAGCACACTCCAGATGATGACTACAGGGTACAAAGGTATAAATTAAAAATGAGTTAAATAAGATACAATGACATGTAAAATGGATGGAAGTTACCCGCCACATATTGCTCCAACGGAGTCCAACATGTGCACGCTCATAATCCGCAAAATTGACTGATCCTAAGGCAAATGCTGTAGGTGACAACAAAGAAGCCAATATCTTTAAAACCCTACAAATAAACATATGTCCGCGTTAATCTTCATAAAATCTATAAAAAAAAGAAAAGAAAAAAACAATACTATCATTCATTGATTGATACATGAAACTTTTTAGACTTTAGATATTGTTATACATCAGCGACTTACATAGAAACAGCTTCATCGTTGACTGTATAATAAGGAAAAAAGGCTCCAAGAAAAGCAAGAGTTCCAACTGCCACAGCTGATTTTGCTCGTGTAAAGAAAGTAGAGATCAGGAAGGATAGCATTATCGCACTGAGCCCGAACAGAAAGAAATACATGAATACCAATGATTTATCACTGTACTGAAACAGTGTGCCCATTGTGAAAACAGTGATGATTGCTGATGTAATCGCAAACTGCAGATAATTTTAATCATAAGAAACAGATGGTAGCCTCCTAAAATTACCAATTACAGAAAAATAGTTTTTCTAAGAGCTAAATCACCTGTAAAGCATATGTAATAAACCAAGAAAGATGGAATATCTCATCCTTCAGTCCCATCATGTAGAGGCCTTCTTTTATTTTCTGCTCCTGAAACGTTTTGAAGCAACAAGCTAATTGGTAAGATCAGGATACATTTGTATATATTCTAAAAGTTGAATTCAGATGGCGTGTATGATTAACATAGAAATCATAATAATTATATCAAACCTTCTCGAATACCGAATAGCTGATTAAGCGAGAGATTGGAAAAAGAAACCCTAACAAGTACCTGGCATTACCAATTAGGTCAAGTAAAAAAAATATAATTCCAGTAAAACAAGAAGCTCATAGAAACCAGCATACTATTTAAGATACATACAGGACTCCCATGACATCCTTGATGATGGACTGAAACTCGTCATCTGTATATTCACGAGTTGGAAATGGGGCTAGCCTTATGGTTGATGGTGTGAAATGACTCCATGGAATCTTAAGTGAGTTAGGCACCTTTTGTTGTGCATAAAAAATAATAAATGAATCCATGACTTGTTGGAGCTGAAACCAGAAAAACAATTATTAATTTCATGAAGCAACACCCAAAACTCAACAAAAAGTACTGATTTTACCCTATATGAAGCATGTAATATAATAACTCAACTTACAGACTATATAACCAGATTTTTAATGAAACATACAGTTAGAAAACCACTGTAGCCATACTGCAGAATTGGTATCTGATTGAGGCCTAGTTCCAAATCATTGACATAAGGACCATTTATATCCATGATGCTTTTAACATCAGGAAATCCTGAGAAAGCCCAGGTATGATTGAGCCGAATGCTATAGTCATATAAATAAGGACCTTGACCATGAAACACTATTGCTCCTTTGATTTTTGGATTCGAACAGTTCCTATATGAAGAAGAAACAAGACTCTTCAGTTATCAACCACAAACAAACTGGTTGAACAGCCCTCTTATTCAATTTAAAATCAACTTTACAAGGAGATGAAAATATTTATAAACAAACCATATACAAGAAGTAAATGGAGCAAAGAATTTCCAGTAAAGCTTTATATGATGGGTATATGCCATTGACCATATGCATCTTCTTATTAGTGTCACTTTCTTGAGTCGATGAAAAAAGATAAGGGTAAGAAAACAAATAGTGGTCAACAGAGGGCTGCATCTAATGCTGATGACAATAACATGAGGCCCAGTGAATGAATGAGAAGAGAGGCGATGACAAAAACGGAGGGCGGTATGTAGTGCTAAATTGGCAATGAGGCTGCAGGCTATCAGATAGCACTTCAGATGCTCTTAGTGGTCAATCACCACTAGGTATCTTGTAATATTTTTTATCTCTAAAATCTATTTTTCTAAAAGTTTAGGAGTAGAATGTTGTGTTATAGGAAATAGATATGTACTCCTAAAAACTCCTTGTATCAATATCCATTAGCAGCCACCTAAAATTACGAGAAAAACAAGTACAGTTGTATCTCTCACAACATGGTTTAATTGCTTTAGGCATTCTTTCAGTTAGTTTTTCAGCAGCCCTAGCGGCCTTGCAGGTATCTAAACTAAAGGTAATACAAGTACAGTTGTACCATTTCCCATAGCATTAAAAAAATTCCTGACTTAATATTTACCATAAAGAGAGAGGAAAAAGGATATTACTCACTTTACTTCATCGCAAGCAGCATAGACATCAGATTTTAAATAGGTCTCAAGCTCTAATTCATCTCTGTATACTTTTGTGACCAGCTGCCAGTGCCAACAGAAAAACTAAGTTTAAGAACCGCATCATCTCCAGCATGAACTTTTATTTCATTGTTTTGGATGGGCAGTACAAAAGAAACATTAAATAATTTTAAATAATATGACAACAACCAAATGATAACAAATTATGACGAGGTGAAACAAAGGTAAATAGAAAAATATGAACAAAATTATCATTCGGAGTACCTTCAGTAAGGGAAATATTAATGACAAAGTGTCGATCATCATCCTTGTATCACTTGTATTAGGTGCAAAAGCCAAATACTCATTACTGGCCAACAATGATTCCAGGACTTGGTTAAAAGTTGGGGATATGCTGCTCTTCCCCACTTCCACAAATGTATTTTTCTGAATATACCTATAAGATTTTGTAAACTTAAAAATAATCTATCAAATGGCATCATATTAAGCATATTAATATTATTTCACTTGGTTAGTTCTTATCATCTTCATCAACTATCCCAAAAAGATGGTTGTGCAGACATTGTGAAGGAAGATGAGAGTATATAAATGTGCTTAACCACGAATCAGCTATGCATCTGATTGATACAATAAGCATTTTGATTGGTGTTCACTTTATTTATAGCAAACAAATGTGTTGCATACCATCACACATGAAGAAGTTTCAGTACATGCCACCTCTACAGACAATATGTTATATAATATTCTGGATCAAACTGAAATCTCAGAGTCTGATAGCTGATATAACTAGAATCCATCGAGTATTAAAGACAATCGATCCAACTAGTAGCAACAATTAACAGAACTAATTATCACAGAATTGGTGCCTTGCGATTCGCCAGAGGTCATTTCCTAAGGGGCATCAATTTTAACCATTCTTGGAAGTGTATAAAACTCTGTTTATGTCTAAAATGGAGGAGTATTAAATTAACAGAATACAAAAATGCAGCACAAAAACAAATAATACATACGATTGAGCAGGGTGGATTGTCGTATCAACTTGTGTCCTTATGGCTATTAACATCAGCATCACCACCAATGGAAGCAGAATCTGCCCACAAATTTAAAACAAAAAAGCAACATATTTCAGTTATAACTTCTGCCTGTACATGCAGATCATCAATCTTAAAACCATAGGTCATCTTTTTCTTCACTTTTACAAGAGAAACAACACGGTTATAGGAAGTAATAACTAACATAGGAATCATGTTGTCTTTGATCCTCACAAAACCGATAATAAACATTTTACTAATGAAACTTTCAACATGTTAAGCATGCATCCGCATCCAAATACTCCCCCAAATTTCCACAAAACACAAAATCAAAACGCATTCTTACAAAATAATCCAAATCAAGCAGAAAAACGATCGGAAACCCCTACCAAAAAGCCTCAACTGACAGAATCAACCACACAACAGCACGATCAAAATCAAACTAAACAGCAAATTGAAACCAATCGAGTCCACAAAACGCATATCGACACATAATTGATATAAAACACCTCAGCGAGAGTGATGTAGGGATGACGGATTTTGAGAAGCCAATTCTTCCGAAGCATGGCGTTGAGTTGCCTCCGTGAAGTGGCGCCACTCATCTTGTTTTTCTTAATTCGGTCCTCCATTAGAACCCAAAACCCTTATTACTGTTGTTAGAATTGGGGGAAGATGCTTTGAATGACGCCAGTGTGTGTGTTTTTGGGGTGAAAGTGTGTGAGAGAGAATGATGAAGAAGAAGAAGAAGACGAAGAAGAAGACGAAGAAGAAGAAGAAGAAGTGTTGTGTGTGGAGGTTGGTGTTGACGGAGGAGTTTAACCGTAAGACTCAGACCCTCCATCGTTACGGTGTTCCGTTAATAATAACGATAAAGTGGTGATTATTCCCAAAGGGTTTGGACTTTGGAGTTAGTGCCCCTCACTTTGGTTTTTTAACATTGGAAATGACTGATTAATATTCTTTTGTTGTTTTCTCACAAATGGTAATATTGAGGTTATAGATTGATACATCATGATTAGGTAATATATGGTTTACGGGTAAAATGATGTATTTAACGTGGGATCCGGTGATATTATGTAGATAACAAGATATTATGCATGGTTTAAAGGAGTGAAACTGTTCGCAAGTTACTTGACATGATACGTATAAATGAGTTTTATCACAAAAGCAATCTACTTAGAAGTGGTTTGGTAAGATTTGAATTTGTAACTGTCGTTTGGTTGAATTTTTTAATATTTGTATGGTATGGCTATTTTACCTTTTTAGAATTCATAAAACCCTAAAAATAAAATATATGAAATCATGTATGTAAATGAAAATGAAAAGATAGTTACCTAAAAAGATGAGAAAACGAAGTACAAATAAGAGTTTTGTAGTACGAATCTTGAAAGAAATTGAGAGAAGTCAAACAATAAAAACTAAGAGATATCAAACCTGGAAGAAACGGCGACGGTCTGGCGATGAGGGTGCAGCGAGCGGTGGGTGGGAGTTGATGGTTAGATAAAGGAGTTTTTAATATTAAGGGGTAAAGTGGTTAGGAATTTCATTCAACATTATTGTAAAGCTTAACCATTCAGTGCTAAATGACATGATTAAGAACTTATGTTTTTTTGAAACAAACACCCTTACCTCTTATCAATTCAGAGGTAGATTTTTAATGATTTTATTATGAGGCTACCGAACAACCAATTAGTATGTGAAATTCTCAAACTTGAATTTTTTAAATGTAAATCACACCCATTAGCATAAAGGTTTCATACTTGAAAGGTAATATGAAAACAATTTTAAAGTAGTTAGAAACAAGGCTGATAAAGAGAAAAAATAGGCATAACAACGTTGAATCCAAGCGCATCTTACGATCTGTAACTTTGAAAAATTATACCAAAATATAAAACGAAAAATTTGTAAAAGATAAAAAGTATAGAAGAACAAAAGATAAATTTTGTATGGTTAAATTGTAAAAAATATAAAAGTATTAGTTTTAAAATAAAAAATTAAAAGAATTAAATACAAATATGTACATTCAAGTTACTATTTAGAATATATATAATTTGGTGTAAGAACTATAGTAGACTTGTGATAAAAGTAATACAAGGCCAAAGTACAAGATAAGATAAGAAAATGCTTAAAAGCATTGCATAACTTCATCATGGTAAGGTTATGTAAGATACTTCCATCACAAGCATTAACGCCGATCTAAGATTAATCGGCGATTAATGTCGATCTTTACAACACTAATTCAATATATATTTATTTTAAGTATTATCTTATTTATAATATTTTAAATAAATATTAAAATATATACATTTATTATTCATATATTGATAACTTAATACTATTTGATTTAAGTATAAATATATTTAAACACTTAAGTGTATAATCACTTAATATTTATATAGTTATAATAATATATCAACGTTTAAGACAAATCAGAAAAGAGACTCGATAACACCCTCACATCACTATATATAACAAAGAGAGAAAAATATAATTAATAAAGATGTAGGTTTTCTCAATGTTACCATAATAATTTATTTTTTCCTCCAAACTAATAAAAAACTATTTTGTTCTTGTACAATTTTACATTTAATTTTTTGAAATGAACCATAATACTTTCTTTATCTTTTTTTTTTTCAAATTGATACCTACTCATTTTACATGCCCTTCTCTCTTATTAAATAATCACACTAATTACTAATATATTATTTAATTATTTTTTAGATTAATATAGTTTTTAATAAATTAGGAAATATATTTTTTTA
>BJCM01000129.1:0-17572 GCA_018326385.1 Flaveria bidentis | reverse complement strand
CCTTGGAGGTACGACTTGATGCAAGTCGCCCATGTGTTGTAGTTATTGCTTCCTAGCTTCTTGATACCACCAACAACTTGAAAGTCAGCCATATTCTTGATCTTTCACAGGTTCTTGATTCAAGGGGATATTGCTTTGATCTGTCAATCGGTTGCCTTCTCCTTCGATTGAGTTTCCTTTATCAACCCTTGATCTCCGGCTCTGATACCAGTTGTTAACTTGGTATGAGCAATCAAACACGAGAACTCTTGAACAACTCGTTCGACTCTTTATTGAGAGCAAGAAAAAACTATAAATTACAGGTACCAGACTCATGTTTATATAGTACTCCTATCTTGCATAAATATAAATCTATGACTCAACTTTCTACCTAACCTCCTTATCTAGAACAATTAAAAAAAAAACAAGATAAGCAGCAACACGATAAGTCAAAACAAAAAGTATAACCAAAGTGACACTTTTAACCCTTGGTCTTTAGATCTCCACCATAACCTCCCCTTGAGATCTCCCAAGCCTCCCTCTCGATGACTAATCAACCGACTTCAAAGTTGGCATTGCTCAAATCTTCACCGATATATCTAAAAATGATTAATAAAACATAATATTTATAAGCTTACAGAGGGTATATGAATTTTTAAGACCAACTCGGTCATTTTGTCAACGCAATTATCAGTTTCTAAAAATAAAACTATTGGATTCAATGTAATTTAATTTTGAAAGCATTGAATGAAAGTAAAACCTACTAAAATATTAGAGGGTGTAATAAAATAAATTAATTTAACGTGATAGATAGGTCCTAAAATAAATTAATTTAACGTGATAGATAGGTCCGATTAATGATTCTCAATCTAGTTAGTGAGATACTCAAAATAATTAATTAATGATTCTCAATTTAGTTAGTGAGATACTCAAAATAATTAAAAATAAATATGTTTTGACTTCATATATCGCTTAAAACAAAAATGCTCTGTATTAAATTAAGTATTTTTTAGTGGCGGTTTCATCCTAAGAGAATTAAGAATACGATCTCAATTAGAATTAGAAATAAAAAGATATATCCTACTAAAATAGCATACATCTTTGCACACCAAAAAAAGCAAGTAGTATATTTGCCCATTATAAAAACAAAAGATGACGTGATAATTTCAATTCGATTGATGCTGCATTAAGTGGGATGTGTGGCCCACGTTATGCTAAAATACCATATCCTATTGGGCTATTGGTTTTGATAAAAGAATTGATTCCTTTATAAGAGTTGCAAATGGGTATGACAATTGACACCTTGACAAAAGTTGGCATTGGTTGGTTTATCCAACAATCAATCTATAAGTATTAAAAACCATAAATAAAAAAAAGTTTAAAATTGAATCAATTAGCTTAAGCCAAATCTGGTCAAAGTAAATTTATTCAAGTTTTAAAATGCATTGATTGGTTTACGAATAGGAAATCACCCAATAATAATAATAATATAGTAAGAAGATCCGCAGTGTTAAATCATAAATGGTTTTTCACTTGTATTACATATTTACATTCACATAATTCAAATTATCTTTTGCAATTCAAATTATTATTCGTATTGTGCTAGTAATAGCGATAAAAAAGTAATGTTATGTAGACGTCATTTATGCAGTAACTATTGTTATATACTTATGTTTATGGTGTAATGCTCTTTGTGTGAATGTAACATATAATTAAATAATAAATAATGAGGTTTTTTTACAATTGGTAAAAAACATAAATAAAAAATATAGACACACACGTGTTACAATTATCAGAATATCACCAGATGCGCCTATCACACTTCTATCACCCTCAAAAGACGGTGTACAAGACGTGATAGGATCTCATCTAGAGTGATCACGTCCCATTAAACAACATATTATTTTGTCATTTATTGTTTTAAAGTGCAAGATCACGTCGCACTACCCAAGAACCACTTGTGCATTATACACCACTTGTACTCATCTCCCATTGGTCACTTCTTCCATAAAAATTGAACCCACTGGACCATCAAATCAGATCCCACAAAACACCAACTGTGATACTCTCAGGCTAGAATATTCCTTTTATTTTCCGGTCAACATCACCGTCTCCGGTGGTGATGGAATCATCAACATGGAGGTTTCTTGTGTCTTTCATACCACTGCTTATATACATGCTCTACATCTTCTACTCTGGTTATAGTTCTTCAAAGGTTTGTTTCTCACCCCTTATTTAGCTTTGTTGATGAACCCTAATTGATGATAAGAGTGAATTGTTGGATTTATGTGAATAATCTTTATGTGGATTTGTTGTTACTTGTTACTTAATCATGTTACTGTTGTAGATAATTGTTTAATTATTGTTGTTCTTGTTTATGTTGCATAATCACATTCAAAGTATGTTTCAAATGAATGCCCACATTGGTTATCATGATTCTCTTGTGAAGTCCTGAATAATGGGATAACTTTGGTTTATCAATGAGCTTGTTAGCACGTTAATAAGAAGTATAGTAGATGAGTTTGTGACATCTTTTGTAACATGTTAGTCAAATCACACATTGAGTGATACTTGGACAAAAGAAATGGCCCGGCTCAAATACTATCAACGTGTTTAAACTCACAGTTAAGTGTGATTGGGTGGTGAAAATTTTAGGATAGGTAGCTTCCTCTCCGCTTAGGCAACCAAAAACAAATCTTTGACCTCTCAATGAGCAAAATAGACAGTATAGGTTGGTATGAGATCGGATGTGACATCTTTCGTGACCCTATAAGTTTTCAGTACTTGACTGTTATCAATTTTTACCACGTTTAACTGTTATTGTGACAGGATTGTATGAGTTGCCACTATGTTTTAGCTGATTTAAGGTTATTAAGTCAATCTGATTAGGAATAGAAGTCTTGTCTTTGTTGCATATTTTTCTGCAAAATAATTGTTTTCATCACTCAAATTACTGCTCTTAAACCTTTTAGTTCAAATCAAAATCAAGAACCCATAATCTTTTAGTTTCATTGGATCTAAAGTTGACCTATTAAATGGTCAAGATGATTGCTTCTTTGCTATTCGTCTTCTAATTCCATCATCACCCTTTAAAGATTCGAGTTTTCAACTCGTCTAATCAAATATATTGATTATTTCTCCTAAAGATGTGATTTTTAGGCAATGTTTACACTCATAATCACCTAGAACAGAGAACACTAACCAACATGGTGGGGGGATTTGAACTGTCTTTCTGTGCCACATGCACTTGGTAGCAGTCTGGACCATTGCATAGAGACACTTAAACTGACATATATGAAATAATAATATGAAATGTAAATTCAACAGCCAACGACAAGTGGATGCAGCCTTCTTCCTCATCATCATTACTGGATCGTTAGCAAACGCATTGTGACACCTCATGAGATAATTTCTGGTGCAGGTAAATGTTAAACGTAAAATAAGTTGTTTTCGATAAATCGTTAGAGATTGCTTATTTCAAACTGATTATTCTTAACGGATTCAAAATTACAAAATTACCCTTAGGGTAAAATAATTGATTCAAATTTACCAAATCAACCTTATGGTGAAATAAATTGTTTTCAACACCCTCTAAGGTATGTGAAGCTATTATAGTGAAATTAAATTTAGAAAAATAACGGGACCTTCAAAAATCCACAAATTTTCATGTGTGTTTGGTTATTTTTGTTGAATTGCAAATGGGCAGTTGAGATCAATGGCGGGAGCATCATATCGTTGGTTAAAGAAAAAGACTGGCTGGAAAAAGTGAAGCATGAACCGGTGATTGATTATGGAGAAGCTGTTGTGATGCCCGGTTTAATTGATGTGTAAGAAAATTGCTATAAGTTCTCCTGATTTCCTTCAAAATATGATATCAAATTTGCGAACTTTAATGATCAAATTGACAGAAAGTTTAAAACCTTTACATGTCAAATATGATTCATTGTGTGTTGATCTCAGGCATGCACATCTTGATGAACCTGGGAGGGAAGAATGGGAAGGATTTCCTTCAGGAACAAAGGCTGCTGCTGCTGGTATGTTGATTGGGTAGTATTTATAAAAATGTTAAAAGAAGGCTGCTAATTCACTTCGATATAGGCGTTTTCAATAGTGTATTATAAAATCACAATCAAAAGAATTTCGCCCCTAGTTCGCGTATATTTTTATCGTCATTGCTCCAACTAGAGGCTAGAGCCTTATGTTTTATCTTTGTTTATTACAGGTGGAATTACAACATTGATAGATATGCCTCTTAATAGCTATCCATCAACTGTTTCTGAGGAAACCTTGCAACTCAAGGTGAAGAAGGCTAATCTACACTACAACCATCCTTGTTATCTTTCTAAATATGTTTTTTTTTTATCTTGGTTTTTTATCTCACATTGAGTGAAATGCTAAAAAGTTTTTCTATGATCATGAAAATCTGGATGACAGCTAGATGCTGCAAAAGGAAGGATCTTTGTTAATGTTGGTAAGCTCCTGAATCTAACAAAAAAGTGGAATTTGGTGCACCATGGCTCCTAACTCTTAACTTAGGAATGTCTCAATTTAACCTGTCTTTTATCTCGGATCAGTCAAACGGGTAAATCTAAGAAAGTTAGCTCAAAAAGTTAAATGGGACAAAAGTCTCCTAAAGTACATTTTTTATGCATAAGACCTAAATCATGTTATTCAGAAAATCAGATTACTGATGAACTTGTTTTACTTTTGTTACCAATATCTGACAGCACTCACACGCTATTATTTATAAAAAATGTAAAATGTATATTAAAAAAAGTTGGACAAAGAGTGTTCGGGTCAATCCAACAAAGTAGCTGTTTGACCCATAACGCAACCAACTATTTTGCCACCGCTAGTCATTCCTGTGTCCCTCTTATCATGAAGCAATACTCCTGTTAACGGCTCCATGACCCACTCTTGGGATCCATTCATTATAACAATACAACAAATAATACGGTAAATATTTACTTATTTTACACAGGGTTTTGGGGAGGTCTAGTACCCGAGAATGCTTTTAACACAAGTATTCTAGAAAATCTCTTAAACGCAGGTGCTCTTGGTCTAAAGGTACAAAAAACCACATTCCTAACACATGTTTAGACTCCCATTTCTCTTTATCTGCCATATCTTAAGTTTTTTTCTTGAATATGTTCTATTTTTAGTCATTCATGTGTCCTTCTGGAATCAACGACTTTCCCATGACAGATGCTAGCCATATCAAGGTACTAAAACAGTCAACACATAGTCTTTAATATTTTCTGCTCAAATTTGTGTTTATAAGTGTTTAATGGGGTACCTGACTTGTGTTTGAAGGAAGGGTTATCTGTACTGGCCAAGTACAAGAGACCTTTGCTTGTACATGCTGAAAAAGAGCAAGAAGTTGAACTGAAAGATGGTGATAATGATCCCCGGTCTTATTCTACTTATCTTAAAACCAGGCCATCCTCATGGTATGCATACCCTTTCAATCTAACAGTCTAACACAACACATATATGCAATATTTGCACTTTTGAGTCAAACTCTTCTTAAAAGCAGTTCTAATTCATCGAAATGCCTGTTTTTCATCTAGGGAAGAGGCTGCCATTAGAGAGTTGCTAACAGTAGCAAAAGACACTAGAATTGGTGGTGCTGCTGAAGGAGCTCATCTTCACATTGTTCATCTCTCAGATTCAAGATCTTCTTTAGAAATGATCAAGGTAAAGACATCTTTGTACACTTGTACCTACTATGAAGCTAACAAATGGTGCTATGGTATTAACTTTATATTTTTTGGTTTAGGAAGCAAAAAGTAACGGTGATAGTATAACTGTTGAAACTTGCCCACATTATCTTGCCTTTTCAGCAGAAGAGATCCCAGATGGCGATACTCGCTTCAAGTGTGCACCACCTATTCGCGACGCAGCAAACAGACAAAAGCTCTGGGAGGCCTTAATGGTAAATTCTACTTCCATACAAACGGATGGCCAATAAATTCCTTTTGTAGTTGTAGAGGATACCCTGATCAAACGTCCTCTTGTAATATGTTAATGTATGATGATAAATGTAGGATGGGGATATTGACATGTTAAGCTCTGATCATTCACCATCTGTACCGGAGCTCAAACTACTTGCTGAAGGTGATTTTTTGAGGGCATGGGGTGGTATATCTTCATTACAGGTTAGTTACTTTTGGGTCTCTTGGCGTTAGCTTCTTGTATTGTGTTTGTAAGGGGTAATGAATCAAATTCATCATGATTTTCAGTTTGTTCTTCCTGTTACGTGGTCATATGGGCTTAAATACGGTGTTAGTTTAGAGAAATTAGTTTCATGGTGGAGTGAGAAGCCTGCTAAACTTGCTAGCCAAGATCTTAAGGTATATGCTTTTATGATTCGTCTTGTTTGGATCACATTTTCTAACCTATAACGTTGTACACATGTGTTCATGGGAGTACGAATGGTTGTCTGAATGACAATATGTGATCGAATATTTGCAGGGAGCTATTGAAATCGGTAAGGATGCAGATATTGTTGTTTGGGAACCTGAAAAGGAGTTTGATCTTGATGAAAATCATACCGTACACCTTAAGCATCCGGTATGAGTTTGTGGTTACTTTCTTCGGTACACTTTGACTTTTATGATCAAAACTACTGTTGACCAGCATTAATTTAAATTCTTAAACTTTTGACAAAAATCGCTTAGTTATATTTCAAGTTTATACAAACCACTAATGAAAGATAAATTTGAAGTCAAAAAACCAGTATTCTACATTTTTTAAGTAACAGCTTTGACCATAAAAGTCAAAAGTTATCAAAAGAAATCTAACCACATTCTTTATGCAGAGCATATCTGCATACATGGGTTCAAGACTCGCTGGAAAAGTTGTGGCCACCTTTGTTGATGGAAACTTAGTCTTTGAGGACGGAAAACACGCTCCTGGTGCATGTGGTACAACCATCCTACCATGATCAACGATGAAACTTAACCGGTAATTTTCACCATCGTGTCTAAATGTCAAACAATCTAGTCCATACCTGCCCGACCACGCTGCATTCAAGCGACATTTCTGATGACATTTTCAGATTCTGCAGTTGTTCTAGAGGAAAAATCTGAGGGTGTAATCTTGAATAGTACATGATATTTATAGAATTCATATGCATATATATTTTAGTTATGATTGAATGTTTATTGTTCCCATCAACAGTTCAACATAAATAACAAGAAATATAATGTTAACTACTTGTCTACTGTAGATTATAAACCAATTACAAGTTTTATTGTAACCATCGGATTCGACTGCTAGTGAATAATTGATTTGATGATTAACGTAGTAGACTAGCAGGTGCTAAAGCCAAATTGGTTACCAAACTTCAGAAACGTATTGTCAAATTCGTTCCAAGTTCATTATCAAACAAAAATCATAATCACACCCATTTCTACTTTCAGTGTGAAATTTTAAAATCATTGATGTGTTAATCAAATTAATCAAAGGTATTTTCGGTAATAAGAGGTACATTTAGTCAATCTTTCTCGGGTTCGTTAAAATACTGGATGCAGTTAATAATGTCACATCAGCAAGTTAAAAGTACTTATTTGATCATGTTTATGAATACTGGTTTAAAATATTCCACAATCTTGATGAAAAAATATTATAGGAGTCCATTAAGTGTTTGACTTAGCTCTCGCTTTGTACAGGGTCCAGGAAAGGTCAGATCGCTTTGCAATCTGATATACATAACTTTCTTTTTACACTTTACGCACAAGGTTGTTTCCCACGATCTGAACATTTGACCTGAAGGTTGGTCACCAAGCTGCAACCTTACAACTTGCTTCTAAACCCATCCACAATAAAAAAAATATTGTAAACATCAATGAATAATAATATATTCTATTGATTAGACCGAAGATCAAAGTTTAACTTCTGGTATGAGGTAGAGTAAAAATTGATTTAGTTTTGAAATAGAAGTAGATGAGTTTGTGTCGCTATTTAAAAAGATATTAGACAGCCAAGTAGGATAAGTTTGTTTAATTTTCGATGTAGCCTATGTCATACTACAATTGCATGTGCATCAAAGTAAACCAGATTACCAGAGAGCTGCCACTTGCTGAATATAGTGCCACCTCACCCAACATACTTCATCTGTTTCTCTTGTTTTTCGACAATATATGTAGATAAACATCAACTTGTGACATAACCATATGTTCTGTTCTGCGTACAATACATGTTCTCAGTTGTGTTTTATAACTGACAAAAATGTTGGCTGTTTTTGGGGAGAATGTTGCTAACCCACCTCAGGAGCTAAGTTTTCCTTTCAAGGGAAGTGGAAACAGGAAAACAAGAGAAGAAGTTGCTGCTTTATTCGGGTCGGGTCGGGCGGATTTGACATGGTTCAAGTTTTGCAATGGGGATTTCATGGCTTTGTCTCATCAAAATGAGCATGCAACATGTCCAAGGTGACATCTTTTGTATGTTTTCAGCTTTTGAAGCAAAGTGGAAGCAAATAAAATAGATCATTATTTTAGTAATTTGATGTATTATATTGAATGCTTAAACCATTACAACAATTGTAGTTTAGCGTGTGGTAAAGTTATTCATTCCCTAGTAGTTGAAGGTTCTTTGTAAACGTTAGTGTAGATTTAAGAGTATGTTTATAACGTCCGTGAGTTACTCGTTCAAGAAAATCTTGTATAAGGTAAAGCTATATTCCTAATCTACACCAATGTTAAAATATATCAAATCGTCGTTGGCGGGCTCGAACCTTTTAACCTCAAGGGGAACAACACCACTCTGACTCCAATGACTTTGCAATTAGATCCAACCCTCACCCGAGATATACATTTAAGTTTGGTCCTTTTTTATAAATTTGTCAAAAAATTTATTATGATTGATTGTTTAGGATGAAGAAAATTTATTAGGCATATGTAATACTTGTGTGTTTTGGTGGAAGCAAGCAGATCAAGTGTAGTTATGGATGACATATTCTGCATCTTCATTGGGTATCTACACAACACTTGCAACTTACGTCGACGTTACGGGCTCTCACGACAAGCAACAGAAGCCATGGTTGTTGTTGAAGCTTACAAAGTGTTAAGGGATCGCGCGCCTTATCCTGCTGATCAAGTCATTAAAGAGCTCGATGGGAAGTTTCGTTCATCTTGTTTGATTCTAAAGTGTCAAAACTGTTTCTAGCTCGGTTAACTAACTAATTTCCACTTCATGAATGCATGTTAATAATAATCTTTTGCATGCACAGCTTTAATAAGATCAGATAGCGCTGTTGCAGGATCGCGATGGATCTGCAGAACTTCACTGGGCCGTGTCAGTGGACAGGTGTTTAGTGTGTTCTGATGTTCCTGAAATTGTGACAAAGAGTTGTGGAGATAGATACACTCC
This sequence comes from Flaveria bidentis, assembly GCA_018326385.1. Classification (NCBI taxonomy): domain Eukaryota; kingdom Viridiplantae; phylum Streptophyta; class Magnoliopsida; order Asterales; family Asteraceae; genus Flaveria; species Flaveria bidentis. The sequence continues at coordinate 8,221 of BJCM01000129.1, read as the reverse complement.
TTTCCCACCAGGTAAAATACTAATCATATGTATGAAAGATGTTGGATCAAGATTGATAATGACAGATTAACTTATGATGTTTAGTCTAATTGATTGAAGGGTGTTTGTTCAAGAGTGAAGACGGGTTGATCAGCTTTGATCATCCGCTTAATAAAGTACGAGGGGTCGTGAGAGAGGAAGAGGAAGGATATAGGTCTGCTGTGATATTTCAAGTGGATTTGTTCACTAGACTCTCCAGCATACCGCGTAGAGGTAGTGATGCAAATTGGGCTAGTGTCACTGCCATCGAAGGTGACTAAACAAGGGATAGGCTAAACGTACCGTTGTATGCTAAACATACCCCTTTATTTGAGTAAAAGTAGAAAGATAATGTGATTGGTTTAATAAGGGATAAATGTACATTTAGTAAATGATGGGGTATGTTTAGCACAACTTTAAAATAATGTTTGTTGGTCTAGTTTTGAAAGAAGATAATAGCTCTTTTGGGTTAACATTAGTGGCTTAGTGTAATAAATCTCTATAATTAAATGCAACCTGCATATCAAGAAAATATATTTATGAATCTTGAATTCAAGGGTGTATAGTATACACAGTAAATAAGTTAAAATTATGCAATACGCATCCATAAGGATACGTGGTAATAAATCATGGTGGAAAAATTGATAGTCGACGATTATTCATGATAAGAAATGAATTGATAGTAAAATTGATAGTTGAAAAGTTGTCTTTGTTAGTTCATTCAATGTGTTCTCTATAGAGTTTAAACTATTACAACTTACCATTGTAATTATTCATGATAAGACATGAGAGTTGACGATTATAACCATCAATAGATAACAGTTCCATCAAGAGGAAACCTTCGGTAGTAACATTATTAATAGTAACTTACCTGTCATTTATGTTTATCTTTTATAGTTGCTGCATCACATTTGTTGTTAATACTACACATCGGTTGCTATTTATGATTTAGTTTCCACCATTAAGCACTTGCTACTGATGCATCAGGTGTTAGATGATCTCAATCACTATTGAGGATCAATGGTAATTGACTACTCTTTGTATAAAATTTTTTTATCATCAATTCCATTTAACTTTTCATCGCCCATGCAAATTTCGTGAATTTCTAATGAAGGTACCAATGTATCAAGGGACACAAACAAATTAAAAGTACCCTATCATATCCCACTTAACGTCATATCTATTATTACATATAATAAAAAAAAGGTTTTTTATAACACATGTCAACATATTAAGCATTCTTATTTTTATTTTCCCGTCCATCCCTCCTAATAAATGATAAAAATATATATAGTAATTATATTATTTAATAACTTGATATTATAATAAAAAATACACATTAAAAATATATGACACAATTTTTTTTAAATATGAAGTATTTTAATACCAATTTTTTAAAGTTTCATAACATAATTATTTTTTCAGAACAAAAAAACAGAATGCTTAAGAAAACATTAAAACACACAATCTTTTAAAATGAAAATTTAAAATGATAATATTTTTGTTTTTACTTGAACTACTTTTTTATTTCTAACTCAATTATATCTTATTTGCATATATTATTTACTATTTTTAAATTTTTATTACAAATTATTTCATATATTATTTAATCAACCCGTGTATAATAGTATGATACTATACTAGTATTTTTATAATCAAACGAGTTAATAATATTTAACTTTTAAAAAGTATTACTCAACAAGATATCGGTAATAACAAGTTATATTTTTCATTCGTTTTTCTTCCATGATTTGATTCATGTTTTAGAAAGAAAGTTCGTATAAACTATACGATATAATCACGTCAGAGATTTTGTTTCCAAAATTATTGAGATAAAATAGCAAAAAAGAAACAATGTTTGGGTACAACCCGACCCGTATACCGAGTCGGTGTAAGAGTTGGACCCGTTAAATCAACGGCCGACGATAAAAGTAATGATCTTGATCCTGTATACCAAAGTAGCGTATAATCAATCTTTCCCCTTGTAGGTTTTCTTTTCCCCTCTTCCCCAAGGCATCAAAAACGTTTACACACTCCTTCATCATCATCATCATTTCTCTCTGCAAATTGTTGGAAGAATAATGGCGGTGAAAGATGTGAAGTCGAAGCAAGAGCTTGATGATCTTGTGAAACAAGGGGCACCTCTTATGATTCACTTTTGGGCTTCTTGGTGTGAAGCTTCTAAACACATGGATCAAGTCTTTGCTCATCTTTCTGCTGATTTCCCACATGCCCATTTCGTGAGGGTATGTGTTCAATTCGATCTTATAAGTTATCATCAACTAACAACTATGTATGTTTGTATTTTCCTTTATTTGGTGCATATGATACTGATTGTGGTTATGTATGAACTTGATTTTATTTTAATGTTGGCATGTTTGTATTTCATGTGTGAAATTTCTAATTGGTGAATTTTGTTCCCTAAACCCTAAATCTTCATGTGTGAAATTTCTAATTGGCGATTTTGTTGTCTTCTTATGTGGAAGTTGTTTTTTGGGATTTTTGTGCTCTTGAATCATGTGTTGCTGCTAGACATTTTAATCATGGAGTTAAGAACTTTTTGAGTTACCATATTTGGGTATGTTGCAATGAGAAGCTATACTTTTCATTGGTTGAGGGTTTATGGGGGGCTTTAACTGCTTTTACATGACTTGTGTGAAGTCAGAAGAGGGTTATTTTTAAGTTGCAGGAGATAACTAAAACCAATGGTTCAAACTTCAAAAGGTTAATTATATATAAATAATCAAGTGTATGGTTATTTTTAACTCTATTCTAGAGCATATCAGATCATGAAGATGCTAGTACTAGATGATCACTTAATATTCCTATGCTTGCTATGTCGTTTGCTAATAAAGTGTAGCATCAGTTTTGAGGAAATAGGCACGTCAAGTTCTTTACATAACTTTTAGATACTCTATATCAGTAAGTTTAAAAACTGGTGCTGATACCATTGCAGAACTATTACGTGGATTTAACAAGTAGAAACACCAATTACAACTTCATTAGAGAAGAAAAGAAATATAGTAGACTCCTGAGGTTAAGAAAGAGAAGGGAATGTGCTATATGTTCCTACACACCACAAGTTATAATTTAGTAAGGATGGCTAGTTATCCCTGCATTCCTTACAAGTTTTTGTTTCAAAGTTATAACAGGATACGACTTTGGGGAACATAATCAGTTCATATATAACTGCTAGTCTGCTAAACATTTTAATTAAGGGACTTCTATTTCTGGTCATTATATTTGAAATTCCTGCATATATAAATGGTTAAAACATTATACCTTGCAAGGATGATTATGTACAAATGGTGTTTATGATAAACTTTATTTTGTTCTTAGATAATTTATGTGAGAAAAAGGCTCATTCTTTGGTTGCTAAGTTTCAGAAAAGTTAATTCTATTCAATCAACTGTTGGGTGTGTCTTTTGTTCGTTCCAAATCATCTTTTTCATATTGGTTTCAGTAACTTTCTAATAATACATGGTTATCATTTTTTGGTCCTGAGGTGTCTGTGTTTTTTCATGTAATCATGTATATATACTAAAAAAAACTGCGGTTTTTCTCATAGTTGGGTGTTTTTCTTGTTTTTTAGGGGTTAGATAAGTTTTACTGTATAAAACATATTCAGGAATGGAACCAAAATTAGCAGCAGGCTTTTGTGATAATTCTGGTTTCATTTGGATTTGGGTGTGAAGGACTGAAGGTTATCATGAAATTGAGATTCTGCACTTGTTGAGTGCTTTAATAGAATGACAGTGCATTTCTTGTTCTTCTGTGATGGCTAATATTTTTTGCAATGTTTGTGTATGAGAAGTTTCATACTTTCATCTCTGTGTAACTAATAATCGAGATGGTGTTGGGAAGTATAATATTGGTATTTTTTTCTTATTGGTTCTGCTTCACTTTTCGCTTGCTTAAGTACGAGCTAGGAGTTTAGTGGAAGATCCAGCTTCCGTAACATGTAAAAAGAATAATTAATTACAAGGAACAATAATCTGTTTTGTTTTATGACTTTGCTTTTTAAGTTGTCATCTTGAGAACCCATTTTTATTAGTGACATCCTAGATGTAACCGTTTTTTCGTACCCAAATCATTGACAATGTGTTGCAAATTTATAAATTTGTCTGCTTTAGTCTGTAGAAAATTGACTTTCTGTGGGAGAACATGCAACTTTTGCTCTTTTTCTGGGATCCGAAGTGATTTTTTTCTTCTTGTATATACTTGGTTCATCATCGCATCATTCATGCTATTGAATATTGATTATCTTTTCCTATAAAAAAATTGTAGGTTGAAGCTGAAGAACAACCAGAAATATCCGAGGCGTATTCAGTCTCTGCTGTGCCTTATTTCGTTTTCCTTAAGGTTGGAGGACATTTTTTTTCACAAATTTTGGAATGAATCATTGAAATTGTAGTTCTTCAATCTAATGTTAGTTTTTTCTATGTTAATTATAATTTGAGATTACTGTTACACTTTCCTCTGAAAACCCTGTTATGTCTTTCTTTAAAATGTATTTGATTTTTTACTAAATTTCAAGTCTGTATTATTTTTACTAGTTTTATGAAATTTAGTAAATTTTTTTAATAGGATGGCAAGACGGTTGATACATTGGAAGGCACATATCCATCCGACCTGGCAAACAAAGTTTCAAAAATTGTAGGGTCGATCCATGCTGGTGAACCTGCTGCACCAGCGAGCTTGGGGATGGCGGCGGGACCCTCGGTTCTTGAAGCTGTTCAAGATTTCGCTAAAGTCGACAACTCTTCACGCGGGAAAGCTTACCCACCAGCGCCAAATGGCATTAGTGATACACTGAAAACCCGTCTTGAAAAACTCACCCGTTCTCACCCCATTATGCTGTTTATGAAAGGAACCCCTGAAGAACCTCAATGTGGATTTAGTAGAAAAGCCGTTGAAATCTTGAAAAGTGAGAATGTTAAATTTGGTACTTTTGATATCCTTACTGACAACGAGGTTCGTGAAGGACTAAAAAAATTCTCAAACTGGCCAACTTACCCTCAACTCTACTGTAATGGAGAACTTCTTGGAGGGTCTGATATTATAATTGCAATGCATGAAGGGGGTGAATTGAAACAAGCTTTGGCTGATCATGGGGTCGGAAATGATGATGTTAGCAAATCAACTGTGGCGGAACCTGATGGTCAACAAGCTGGAGTTACCAATTCGACTGGGTTGAGTTTGGCGTTGACTTCCCGCCTTGAAAGTCTCATTAATTCAGCTCCTGTTATGCTTTTTATGAAGGGAAGTCCCGATGAACCTAGATGCGGTTTCAGCCGAAAGGTGAGTGATTCTTGCTTGCTCCTTATTTTTACTTTTGTTGCTATAACTTTATTAGGTTTTTATGTATGTCCCAATATTCTTTCCTTACTTCCTCTGTGGGATGTTGAAGGGTATAGCAAATTAATGAAATTATTTCAGTTATTAGGAAAATTGTGAACTTAAATAAGGGGTAAGGGCATTGTGTATAGATTTTGTATAAATAACATAGATAGCGAAGATGGTTAGTTTTTTTGACAGTTTTATAGTTTGGTTGCCAACTTGAAAGTTACAACTTTGTTTAGGAGGCCACTTAACATTTGAAAAAGTTTCATGTGGCTATAGAAATGTTAAGAACTTTTCTAAAGAACTCCTTAACTTTAGCTTATTGTTTGAAATATAATTGAAGGGTATAATGGGCATTTTACCACTTGAACGCGTTTTGGTGAATATAGTGTAAACGAACGCAAAGTTGATTGGCCTCTCTAGACATTTACCAGTCTTCTAGAGTGCAAACTTTTGGAACCCTTATTTTTTATGATAAACGCACGTTAAACAGTACCTACAATAAAGAACTCGCTGTGGTTCCTCAACTTCTTACTTAAAACCTGCACATTTGAAATTATTTTATTTGTGACCATTGATAGTTTACAACATCTTGCTTTATTTTAGTTTTTTTTCTTTCTTTTAAATAGATGAAAACAAGGGTATTTTGCTAAAATAAAATTCAATGCATTATATAATCCTTCAGGTAGTCGAGATTCTCAGACAAGAAAACGTCGATTTTAAGACTTTTGATATACTCACAGACGATGAAGTAAGGCAAGGCCTAAAAGTCCACTCAAACTGGTCAAGTTACCCTCAACTCTACATAAAAGGTGAACTCATTGGTGGATCAGATATTGTTTTGGAAATGCAGAAGAGTGGAGAACTTGAAAAAGTCTTGGTTGAAAAAGGGATCATTTCTCTCGAAGACCGTCTAAAGAAACTAGTTAATTCTAAACCCGTTATGCTCTTCATGAAGGGTACCCCAGATTCCCCAAGATGCGGTTTTAGCTCAAAAGTCGTAAATGCCCTTAAGGAGGAAGGTATAAAGTTTGGATCTTTTGACATTTTGAGCGATGAAGATGTTCGACAAGGCTTAAAAACGTTTTCGAACTGGCCTACTTTCCCACAGCTCTATTATAAAGGTGAGTTGGTTGGAGGATGTGATATCATTTTGGAGCTTAAAAGCAATGGTGAACTTGCATCTACCCTGTCAGAGTAAAAGGTAAGACTTATTAGTTCTTTTTAAGTTTTTTAAATTTTGACCAAGTGTTGAATCTAGATGTGGTGTTTGTGACTGCTGTGTGTATTTTGTACTTGAAGTTGGTCATGGTATAGACTTGTGATCTCGACAGCGCTTAAAAAGTTTAGTTTTTGTTTGTTTCATGAGGTTTGGGAGTTTTTGTGGTTTTCTAATACATATACTTGTCACACACTATACAACACAACCCTTATAGCTCTTCACCCTCGCTTAATGTTACAAGTAGACGTGTTCGTTAAACAGGAGTTATATGATATAGAGCATCTTCAATGATTTTAGTGATTTTGGATCGAATATGTCTAAGAGTGAGGTTTTATCCTTTTAGAGCATCTTCAATGGCTCGATTGTGAGAACTCTACGACCCTCATGAAGCCAATGTGAAGAAGAGGGGGAGAGAGAAGTGTGTTTGCGAGAGTCTGTAAATTGTTTTATGATTGTAGTCTTTTAGTTACACGACTTGTCCACTCTCATCTCAATGTTATATTGATTGTTAACATCACGTCAATCAAACTTGTCCACTCTCATCTCAATGTTATATTGATTGTTAACATCACGTCAATCAAAGGGTCATGTCAATTAAAGTGTCGAAGATTGGCATGTTATGATGTTTCAATAAGATGGTTGAACAATCTAATGGCGTATGAACCTTTGCAATCTCTTGAATTTTAGTGAACAAAATTAATTCATGAGAACCCAAAAACTTTCGAGATAGTATAGATGACTCCAATGTTTTCAATAGTGCCATCTTCTATTCTCTTTGAAGCTTTAAATAAATTATTCCTATTGTGAGATTATTGTTACAGTAGTATTTAGTAACTAACTTCGGAGATGTAGACTGGTTAAAAGTTTTTTTAAAAAGGGTGGGGTTAAATAGACACCCTTAATATTTTAAATCAACACCTCAAAATTTCTATACGCGTCATAAAGGGGGGTCGTATAGGGTTATATGAGCTGTATAGGGTTATATGAGTCGTATGGGGTTATATCTGAGTAAGAGTCTTAGAATGTGACACATATCAAATTTGCCTAATAGATTCATAGATTGACTAGGGTAAAAGTTATAATGTCAAATTTAAGTAACAGATTCATAGATTGACGGGGTAAAAGTTATAATGTTTTATTAAACGAGGAAGATGTTATATCATATAGTTAATAAAAATAACTCAGTCAACAAAAAATTAAAAACAAAATAAAGAAATACACTCGCGAATCTTCTATTTAGTGTCAATGCAAGTAGAGTTGAAGACATCAAGAAAGCGAGTTAGGTTGGTACCATCACCACTACCAAACCATCGCCACCTAAGGTTCTCCCTAGGAGATGATGATCATCAAATGATGGTGGCAGTTACCGCATCCAAATATTTATCCATACACTATCTTTGCTAATGAACCCAAAACCGCCGCCATTGCCAGATGGTCACCACCTAGGGGTTTTGAGATATGCGACGACGAATTTGACCTCTTCCTCTCTCCTTCCCTCCCTCCGTAAATGAAACGAGCAGAACAGTTGAGGGACAAATGAGGAAGAGGATAGATACGTGTGTGAGAAAGAGGATAGATACGTGTGTTGACACCAAAAAATATGATGGAGCAATTTTATTGGTCTATTAGTAATAACTA
>BJCM01000128.1:0-19846 GCA_018326385.1 Flaveria bidentis | reverse complement strand
AATTTAAATTTCTCTATTTAAAGTAAATTAATAAAGAAAATATGATGTGGAAAAATAAAGATGTTTTGGGGAAAATATGACTTAGAAACACAACACCCCCTCACACTTACAGAAAACACAGATCTCCACCTGGTGTAAATCGGAAGACGAAGAACGATCCAAAAATGGCCACCGGAAGTTCAACCGCCGACGAGACCTCCGCCACAATGGCGGAGGTGCTGCCGTTGGCATCCGATGCTCAACAACCGTACGTCTCCGAACTCCTTTCGTTCACTCTCGATCGCCTACACAAGGAACCGGAGCTCCTCCGCGTCGACGCCGAGAGAATCCGGAAGCAGATGCAGGAGGTTGCCGTCAATAACTACCGCGCGTTCATCTCCGCCGCCGATGCTCTTGTTTCGATCCGTAACGAAGTCTCATCCATCGATAAACACCTCGAATCATTGGTAAATCGTTGTTCTAGAACTCCGTTTTATTGATCTTCGTTTTTGTGTGAATTTGAAGTACAGTGAGACTGGAGATGTGGAACTGAAGAGGTATACAGTGACAGATCTTGTTTAGTTATGGCTTTGAATGTGATAGCAGTTAGACATAGACAATGGTAGCTCTTTGGTTGAATTAGCGTGTTCATGTTCTGATAATGGTTATAACTGGAATCTACTTCTTTGTCCTAGATGAAGCCTGATTTAAGTAGAGTTTAATCATTTATACAACTATTGCTTAGAAGAGGCATGGGCATATTTTTACTGATAAGTATCTGACTATTGCTGTCTTTAAGTACCATATAGAGCTTACAATCCAATGTATGAGCTTAACCTAGTCCAAGCCAAGGCTTCCAATCTTTTAACTACATGTTGTACTTTATAAATTAGCAGACCTATCACTCAAACTGTATGTTAAAACCGTCAAAATACCTATCTCAACTGAGTTCAATCTTTTGGGGAAGACCTTGATAGAATGATCGTGAAAGAGATCAAATGTTTTCAGCACGGATTCTGCCACTAGTACCACCAAGGACCATGACCAAAAAGTCATGGAAGTTGTGTACTTTTTTCAGAAATGAACCCATCAAATATTTTGTGATGTGCATATAGCTTTCTGTCATACAATCAAATGTAGCTGTAAGCCTGAGAGTATATAGATTATTGGAGGATGTTAGCAAGAGCTTGTATCTTGTTTCTAGAGCTCTGTGTTGCCTTTTTTTTGAACATTTTTTACTCCTAAATGCCACATATCAACTAGCACTTTTAAGGATGTGAACCTACACCACTTTTGTTGTGGTTGGGGGTGGGAGGGATCACTAATGCCACTAGGCCATGGGCAGCTCCTAGGTCATACATGCCTGATTGCCGGCATTTGCGATTGTTGCTAAAAAAATTCATACATGCCATATGATTTCTGTCACATTTCTGCACAATGAATAACCACCCTTAGGCGGCTCACAATAATTTTCGCTGATCACACCGATGATTGTTGAGATTGATGTTGTTGTTGGGCTTTATGTCTAGAAGCCTTAGATTTAGCGATCACTTGACAAGTTTCCACTTGTTCTTAAATGAACTTGGCCTTCTATGATGGGCTACTATATGAAATTTTTAATTCTGTTTGTTCTTTCTATTAATGATTTTGAGCTACTCATTTTGTGAGATTGCCATTTTTATCTGAACAACACATTGAGTAGTGAAGCACAACTTTTGCTAGCCTATTATACTATACAAAAGCTTAATATTTTTGCTAATAATTGTTATTTCTGCTTAAATACTTTATCTGTTGTTGAAGTTAAAATGTGAAATCATAAATTTTGCTTGTGCAGATTGCAGAGGTTCCAAAGCTAACATCTGGCTGCTCTGAATTCATTGATTCTGCAGAAAATATATTGGAGAAGAGAAAGATGAACCAAACACTGCTGGCAAATCATAGTACTTTGCTTGACTTACTTGAAATTCCTCAGCTTATGGACACGTATGTTTTGAACCTATTAGTAGATAACATGTGCTAAGATTTAAACTAGTGGCTACTATTCTTAAGGCCTAAAGTTTCCAGTGGGATAAGCCAAGTATATAGATCCATATTTTTATATTACAGAGTATGCATATGAATTACATGAGCTTCGCCTGAAATACATTCAGTTGAAAGTTGGAACTGGCAGAATAAGTAGCACAGAGTTGAAGTATCTGTGGTTTTCTTTTTACGCTTATAGGTCCTAATTTGCTATTTTGAAAAGCTAATACTCTCAAAACTTGAGAAGATTTTTGCTACTAGTAAGAAATGACTCAGCATAAATCTTTCAGTAAGGATTGAAACATTTTTTAAGGTACCATACTTTGATCAACAATTGCTTTGCACATGAAGAAGCATAGTCCATAATGTTTTCTACCTCATTTAGGAATGGGAACAGTCACTGAAATTACCAGATTGACTTTTCAAATTACGTTGTCTAGCACGTAGCCTATCATATTTGGCGTCCTAAGTAAAAAATAAATTACTTTCTTACCCCTTGAAGTTGTTTTTTGATGTGTATTAACTAAGTAAAATACTAGCTCTGAAGAACATGTAAGGTAACAATAGCTACGACATATAAGAAGCTCCAGGAAATTAAGTAGAAGAGAGATAAAGGTATACTTCCATCAGGATACTGCATGCTTGTATCATTGTATGCACTTTTTTTATATCCATATGTTTATTACGTACTTTTGTCATAATTAAGTTTTTTATATGTCAATCTTGATCTCACTATTTTAGTATTTTAGATCGCCCAATGTTTTAAAATATGATCTTCTTTTAGATGTGTGAGGAATGGAAACTATGATGAAGCTCTAGACTTGGAGGCATTTGTTAGCAAACTGTCAACAATGCACCCGAAGTAAGTATTTTCTTTTGTGCTCTTTAGAAAATCATTTGCCTTTTCAACTGCATACTATCTTCAAATTTATTAGTTGCAAATATAATTTTCTGTCTTCGTATTATGTGCGGAATAAGATTACCAGTCATTCAAGCACTCGCTGTAGAGGTTCGACAGACTACTCAGTCTCTGCTCTTACAACTTCTCCAAAAACTGAGATCAAATATTCAGGTAAGTTTGTGTTAACACAAGAAAATATTGGTCTATTTCATATGATTAGTTGATGTTGAAAGTAAATAATAATGATGATATTAACAATTATAACACTATAACATTAATATTAAATAGTTAAGTAGTTAAAAGCTAAGTTGTGTTAGATCATCTTTCCTTCAAAAGTCCAGCGGTCCAGCCTTGATCATGCATCGCAGTTTATAGAGTTGGCAAGATGGGTGGATTGAGCTTGTGTGTTAATGGATCAAAATGTGTTAGGGTTGAAATGGGCCAGGTTGGGTTGGGCTCTCAAACTATTTTGTCCATTTTATCTATAGTTGATGGGTAAATTATGATTAAAGAAATGATATTATTTCAATAATAATCTAAATATATGGATAAAGTGATTTAGGGGTTTGTCTGCACTCTGCACTAATATGTAGATTTTGGGCATCTTTCAACCTGTTCAACCCATTCCCCTTCGAACTAAATTCTTTGGTTGACCCATTTAAGATAATAAACGACTCAAATGGACCCTTTCATTAGTAAATGGATCAAAATTAACACCTCTACAGATTTCTAAAAGGTTTATGTATTGCAGTTACCAGAATGTCTTCGTATTATCGGATATTTACGGAGAATAGGAGTATATAGTGAGTATGAAATGCGTCTACAGGTATCCACAATATATTTAATCATTCACTTAATTATGCTGCCTACATGGTGGCATTTTGAAGTTATCTCTTTTAACAAGCCCAACTTCATTACCTGCTAATGACAAACTTCTTGGTGGTGAACAGTTCCTAAGATGCAGAGAATCATGGTTATCTGGAATTCTTGATGACCTAGAACAGAGAAATGCTTATGAATACTTAAAAGGAATGGTAAACTGTCATAGAATGCATCTTTTTGATGTTGTAAACCAATATCGTGCCATATTTGCTGATGATACATCAGGTAGTGAAGAGAATTATGATGGTGGGCTTCTGTTCACTTGGGCCATGCATCAGATTTCCTCTCACCTTAAAACTCTTAAAATCATGCTCCCAAAGATAACTGAAGGTGGTTCTTTGTCTAATATATTAGATCAGTGTATGGTATGTGTTAACACATGTTTATAATTTGTAAAACATTTCTAATTTTGCTTTTTAACGTAATAACAATCCTCTTTGTGCTTCACAGTATTGTGCCATGGGACTTGGCTGGGTAGGATTGGATTTTCGTGGCTTGCTTCCGCCTCTTTTTGAAGAGTAAATGGCATTTGTTTTTATTTGTATTAGTTTTTGGTCATGAATCACAATGTGCACGTTTTCACTTTTAGTCATTTGTGCAGGGCTGTCCTAAACCTATTTTCAAAGAATATGAATACAGCAGTGGAGAATTTCCAGGTGAAAATATACAGACCCAATGGATGTTTCTTGTTTATGGTTAACATTTTACACTGGTCATACGTCACCTGTTTACACAATGCATATCAATTTATGCTAGGAGTTTCTACTTTCTGGTATATTCATAATTTATTATTATGTTTTTAATTTTACAGTTGGTTTTGGATTCTCATCGATGGGTCCCAATACCAGCAGTTGGCTTCTCATCCAACAGCTTTGGTGAAGAAAGTCAGGAAGATGTCACACCACCTTCCAATTTAATGGAGCATCCACCTCTTGCTGTTTTTATAAATGGTAAGATGTAAAAAACCTTAATCTCTTAATTTGTATCACCAAATATAAAATTATCTCACAGTTTTTTAATTATTTAAATTTTGGTTTCTGTTACTTTTCTTATGCTTGGAGTCTGCTAGGAATTTTTGATAGGTCGAATAACAAGGTAGTAACATGTCTATGTTTATTTCTGTAATCAGGTGTATCCGCTGCAATGAACGAGCTTCGGCCCTGTGCCCCAATAAGTTTAAAACATATACTTGCTCAAGAATTAGTGAAAGGGCTCCAGACCGTTTCTGATTCATTATTGAGATACAACACAACCAGGGTGCTCAGGGAAAACGAATCTGTTCTTTTCCTGTCTCTGTGCCGAGCATTCATAGAGGTAAGCCGGTACTCCTATTTAGGATGTTCATAAACCATTGAATCTGACCGAACCAAAGCAAGTAGGCCGGTTCAGCCGGTTCAGCCAGTTTGAGATATTTACAATTCTGTTCAAAGTTCGGTTTTGGGCGGTTTTAATTTTGGCCGACACTTTGGAACTTGAAACCGGCCTTTAATGTTTTTATTTGATTTTCTTTTCTATTTTTGGAATAGTAGTTATGTGTTTGTTATATTTCATGAAGCATCTTTATTATTTTAAAATTTTCAAATAAAAGTCGGTTTAAACAATCAAACTGCTAGTCAAACCGCTAAAACTAGTCCATCTGGCTGCGCCACCCAACCAGTTTGGTTTGGTTTGTTGTTTCTTCAAACCATATCTAGCGGTTCAACCAAAAATTTTTCAACAAAACCGGCCGAACTGGACTGGTCACAACACTAATCCAGTTGTACTGAGAATTCTCTGACTTGTATTAATGAAATGGTGAGTAAAAATATGAGTTGGTTGATTCAGGTGGCTTATCCACATTGTGCTACATGCTTTGGACGTTGTTACCCCGGAGGATCTTCGCTTATCACAGATGGCAATAACTTGTTTGAGGGACTTACTCGCCTTTTGACAACATCTGCATCCAAACAATTACCAAAAAGAGTTCAAAATGTTGAGACAAAGAATGTATCAGAAAATGGTGACTCAACTGTCGTTGAAAATGGAGGAGCAGTTGCAGATGTTAAAGATACAGAGACTGTTAACGTGGTCGAGGAAGACAACACGAGTTCAGTAACTCAGGAAAATCAAAGTGAAGATAAACCATAGATGTTGTAATACCCTCGTTTTTCTGTAGTGTGATAATTTTTGAAGTTCATGCCTTAAATTTTCAGTTATAAAACATTATATAAGTTAACCGATTCAGTCGTGTGTTAGTTGTCATTCTTGTAATATAATCGTATGACTAATTGAAGCTCACTGTAAGTGCAAGTCTAGACATAGGTAAGCTAAGTTTTACAAGTCTTGTGTTAATTCTCTAACCCAACCATCATGATTGTTATTCGGTCAATGATCTTTTGGTCTAGTGGTCAGTGGGAGATGAGAGATTTTGTCTCTTTTAAAAGTTTAATGTTCAAATTTTGGTATTGTCGAATAATTTTTAACTTGATGATCCTAATAATTAAGCAATAATTTGCAGGTTAAAAGAAAAAAATAAAACTATCGACATGACTAATTAGGTATATGCTAACTTTTTGAAAACAAGTGCAAGTCATAGCGGTGTAAAATGCTAATAATTATGAAACAAATAAAACACTGTATTAAATGTTTTCAATACAAAAACAATTTTAACTTGAGGATTATTATCTATATATTTAAGCAGAAAAATGGGGAACGACTTTCTATTTGCATCAGTACTTTTGTAGAGAGAGAAAACCCTGTTTAGATTTCCAAATTTAACTCTCTTATGGTGTTTTTACTGTTAGTTGTTGGTGTTGATGATTGGGTCTCTTTGCATGACCTGGTTCAACTGAGATTGAGTTTAAGCTCTTGTCACTTGAAGGTTTGTTCTGGGTTTGTCTTTGATTAATGGTTTTACTGGCAAGTGGGAAAGACATATGTCGATGATGGTGATGGACCTACCTCTTTTAAGACTCAGCTTGAGTTTGGTTATTGTTAGGAAACACACAAGTCGATAATGATGACCTTAGCTCATCTGAGACTGAGTTGGGGCTCATTTCACTTGACACTATGATTTGGGCTTTCTTTGATTAATAATTTTGATTGTTGTTGAGAAAGATATGTGTTGTTGATTATAACCCTAGCTCATCTGAGACTGAGCTAGAGCTCATTTCACTTGATAGTTTGTTCTAACATGCCTTTGCTAATTTGACCCGTATTTTATTTTGCTCTTGTTATGTTGTGATGGTGTTGTTATCAGGGAAATCTTTGCTTCGATGATGATGACCTTTTGGTCATATGAGGCAGTGCATGTGCTCATATGAGATGATGCTTCTGTTAGTATATTGATTTGTGCATCATGTCTTCTTTCATATGTTGTTCTGTCTTTTCATTAGCCTAACTTTTTCTGAAATCTTGTCAGCACTTTGACTATGTTGTTGGCTTCTTGACGCTCTGTTGATGGACTATTATTCATCAGAAACACATCATGGTGAACGTAAGTTTATTAATTTGCATTCGTATGCTCTTACAACAGTGTTTTGGTTTTTAGCGTGAATGTTGTTGGTGTAAGGCCAAATCTGAATGTGGTGTGATTGTAATGAGTGTAAGAAGAATTGTTTAGCTCTGATCAGTTACAATTTCTCATGATGGTTTATAGGCGATGGTGAAAAATAGTAGGAGTGACTTTGTTGTTTTGGCACGACAAATAACAATTTGCAGCAACAACGAGTTGCACAATCTGGGCCTTATGATCACCACTGCGTGGTAAAAAGCGCAATGTGCCGGGGGTTATCTAACTAGTTACAATTAAATTTATGATATAACTAATCATCTTTAACTTCATCTTTAACCACCACCATATAATAATATTATGACCACAACTTTCTACACCCATCAACATTATCAACCAAAATGGTTATGAATCCATGCCCATAATAAACAGAGTACAAAAATCTACCCATCTATTAGTGTTATTGTTATGTTGCTACAAATAATCTTCGGGATGACCTAAAAGAGTACTACAATGATGTAACTACATAACGATGAGTGGGCTTCTTCTACCGGAGCTACAATAAGCAACAATCGTTAACTTTTTCCTGCAAGAGGTCATTTTTTTGGCTCGACTCGTGCATGAGAATTAGTACATTTTGGTTGAGGTTGTATTTGTTAAGAGTAGTAAATGTAAGTATCAAATGAGAATACACCTCTTTATGATCATTTTGCTTGTTTTTATAGTCCGTTCTAAGGAAAAATGTAAACACATACCAGATATCATATCACTTTTTTTTCTTCTTTCTGTCAATCACTCTTTTGCATCCTTTCTGTCATTAGTGGAATCTTGTATTTAATATTTTATATGCTTATGTATCTTTTGATTTTCATTTGATACTAATATTCAATTGGTTACAAGGTTTGTGATGGAATCGAATTCCTATGGTTCGAACCCATGATTCCATACATATTAGTCTGTGACTTGGTGAATATCTTGAAGCTTTTATGTTTCAGAAGCACTAGTATGTGATTATGTATGCTATTATTCTTATAGGCTATCTTAATATGTGGTATTTAGATCGTTATATATTCAAAATAATTAAATTAATTAATGAGATTTTTTTTTCAATCAAGGATGTTAATAAGAGTGGTTCTCTAGCATCTGGGATTAAAGAAAACTTTTATCGTCTTATCTTTATAAAATCCTAGCTATAGCTTCGCTATAGAATGTGATTTATTAGATTTGTTTGTTTGACGAATAGAAATAACAAGGAGTCAAGGACCAACCGTAAAAGTTACTCGTTTTTAAAAATCCGATCTTCAACTATAGGATGCAGACGTTAACAACTTTTAACTTAAACTCATTTGGATCTCATATATCTCTTTTCATTTAAGGTAAACTTCTGTTTTATCTATAATAATTAAAAGAAACCAATATTCAGTTTTATTCTATGTTTTAGTTATTAATTTTGTTAAAATCAAGTTCTATAAAAAATAAAGTATTATATTATGAGACCAATAAACGTTTTATATTAATAAAATAATAAAAGCAGCTTTTGATACGGTTTATATCCGAAGATCAAAAGATGGACAAAAAGTATTAGACATGACTGTGTATATTTTTTTGAATCTAGACGTGTTTTGTGTTTAGAAAGCCGAAAAAGAAAAAAAAAAGAAGAAAACAATTTTACAAAACATTACGTTGAATAATGGGTGTCAATTTATTAAATCAGCTCTTGAAATTGAAACATGATATTATAATTGTCTGGATAAAATAATAAATAATTTAATATGATGGATGTTAAATGATAATATGACGTATAGATGTAGATTTATTTGTGTGGCATCCAAAAAGATAAATTTATGAGTGTATTATCATACATGAAAATAAAATTCCTATCAATTCTTAGTTTTGGTTTCGGCCACCCAACTTCTACATCAATTCTGAGTGTATGATTGTTTGTGGAGGTGAGGCGCATTCGAAAGGTGACGAACAAAGTCGTGGCCATAGTGATGATCTAAGGTGTGGAGGTGGTTTAGTGTAGTGTAAATAGGGGTGTGACTTTTCGTTGGTGGATGGTTGTACCATGTGCATAAAAATATGTATATTTAGGTTGTTATTTAGAATCATATCTTACTATTATAATCTTACTTCTTACTATTCTAATAAAAGAGTAAATGATGTGTCACATGTCAGCACTACAAACATCATCACAAAATGTTTCCCGCCTCTCTTTCCTATTAAATTATTGTCTTAATTACTAATAATATTATTTTAATACTTTTTAATATTTGATATATTAAGAAAGAAGTCTATTTATTAAAGTTATTTCTAAATAAGTTGATATTTTTAAAAAGTCAATTTTCTAAAAACAAAAAATATTCAAATTTGGGAGTTGTAATAAGAAATTTTTTTAAAAAATGACAATTTTATATTGTTTGTTTTAGAACAAAATGTTTATTTGTTTTTTAAAAAAAATTAAAACAAAATTTAAAAAGATTGATATCACTGTCTTATTATTTATATATTTTTCTTATACGTAATTTCAGTCATATCGTATTTTAGAATATCATTTTATAATTAATAAATTTATTATATTAATATTTTATTTATTTAACACGTGTAATACGTAAGTTTACTGAAACTAATATGTATAATAATTTAGAAAATTTTAAATGGTTTGAAACTGACCCATTTAAAAGACGGGTCAAGAATTTGGTCCAAAACCTAATTTTCCTAAAACCCTCCAACAAGAATCAACTTCGAGCATTTTATCAACGTAAGTTTATCAAAAACCCTAAATTGCAAGAATTTGTTCATTTGTATCATGTTAATTTGGTATATATCATTACTCTATGGTCCTATTTCCCAATAGATCAACTCTGATTGCTTCTTGATTTGTTCTTGAATGTGAAATTAGCATCATGTTTGTTTCGAATTCAATTAGTAAATTCAGTTGAAATAGCTGTTGTCAAAGATCGCATGAAACTGAACCTTCATTATGAACATTTGTTTTTGTTAGCAGTGCTTTGTCAATGGCTTCTGATGCATCAGAGCAAAAACCCAAGATACAAATATACTCTACACCTAATAATGAAGTCACCCCCTTCTGGAAAGGTAACCTTTTTTTTTGTAAATACATATAAACCCATGATTTCAGTTTGGTTTGAAGGTTTATTTTTTGTGAATCTTGAATTGTTTTTTTGCAGAAAAATATGAAAGGGATGCTAAGAAATATTGGGATATTTTCTATAAACGTCATCAAGATCGGGTTCGTTTTGCTGTCCCCCTTATTGTTATGATTTAACTTGTAGATTCCTAACTTTTGTTCATGATTTATAATTTGTATTGGTGTGAGAAGTGATAATCTTGTGAAACCGAAATTTCAGTTCTTCAAGGATAGGCATTACTTGGATAAAGAATGGGGACACTATTTCTCTGTGAGTGTATAGAGTATTTACTTAACTCTTATTAGATTTAATACCAATTTAAAGTATATGTATATGTGTATATATATATGTTTGTGTCTCTCTGTGTGTGTCTATATACGAGGGAAGAGAAGGACGATCAATTCAAAACCAGTTTTAAGTAGAGACCGCACAAACACTTGCACCTATTGCTTTATGATACATATGGAGATTATGTAATTGCATAATCGCCCCACTTTCTCTCTTCCAATCTGTGTAGTTCTCATAGTTTTTTACCCAAAATTGGTTCTGCAATGAATGTGACACTATATATAGCGTTGAGTTTAAAGGAGAACTGCTAATATTTGAGAATCATTGGGAACCATTTTTTCCATTGGTATTAACTATTGAATACACCACAATATTTTAGTGGTTCCACAAATAGTGTATTAATTGGTGAACACATGTATTCAACAGTGAATAAAATGGTTCTGATATCTAGTTGTTCTCATTTGAACCCACACACACACACACACACACTAGAAGGATGTAAGAAGTCTGAAACATTACTTGCTATTTCAGGAGCCAGAAGAAAAGGTTGTTCTGGAGGTAAATGTTTCTATACTTTTTATGTCACTTTAGGAACTGTTATCATGCTAATCTTCATGCAATTTTACGTATTTAAAATCTCAAATCATGTTTGGAATAATCTTTGCTTACGCCGATTTGTAGGTTGGATGCGGAGCTGGGAACACCATCTTTCCTTTAGCTGCTACCTACCCTGCTTTATTTATCCATGCTTGTGACTTCTCACCTCGTGCCGTTGACCTGGTCAAGGTTAGTTATTCCTAAAAAAATTTCATCTAAGTAGAATGTTTACATTTAACAACTTTTTATATTGTACTATCTACATGTTGCTCTCTTACTTGCTATAGGCACATAAAGACTTTCATGAGTCAAAGATGAATGCATTTGCATGTGATATAACAAGTGACAACCTGCTGAACCATATACCACCGTCTTCCGTTGACATTGTAACAATGGTACTGCATACGACTTTTTAGACGTTCTTATTTCTGGCTCGATGTTTAGTTATTGACTGACTTTTTAAATAGATATTCGTCTTATCTGCAGTATCGCCTGAGAAGATGCCTCTGGTACTGCAGAACATCAAAAAGGTTTTGAAAGTAAGTTACCATTATGTTTTCCCGTATAATGATTTGAATCTCTATCTCCACTAGTATAAAAAGTTCAAATAAATTGTCATCATATGCAGCCAAACGCTTATGTGTTATTTCGGGACTATGCTACTGGAGATCTTGCTCAGGTTCTTAATATTTTAATACATTAGATTATTTTTAAATTATACAAACAATATCTGTTATAAATAACTAAGTTTATTAATGACTTGGTACAATCACTCAAAAGGAAAGGCTTACTTGTAAGGATCAAAAGATCAGTGAGAATTTTTTTGTCAGAGGTGATGGAACTGTAAGTTCAATTGGCAATTTGGCATGATATTTTTTGTTAAAAATTCATATATTCTTTTCATAGCTGTTTTTTTGTTGCAATTCATGTTTCAGCGTGCATTCTATTTCTCTGAGGAATTCTTGAAAAGATTATTTCAAGAAAATGGGTTCAGCACTGAAGAATGTGGTTTGTGTTGCAAGCAAGTAGAAAATCGTTCACGTGAAATTGTGATGAATCGGTAAGTAATCTTACATTAAAAGAATAATTATGGGTACATGTGTATACATATGTTATGTTTCTGTGTTCTTACTGCTTTGAGAATGTAGGCGTTGGGTACAAGCTGCTTTCCGTTTAGATAATGGTAATATTGAGATACCTAAGACTCTCAAGGAGCCTGAAAATGGATTTGATGTTGACATATCTGAAGGATTTGCTTTTGATATGTTTGGCATTTCTTCATCAAGGGATGAGGTCAGAATTTTATTTTGTCCCTGCACTATTTCCTATTGTATAATGTTTGATAACATGAAAGTTCATATGCTGATCCATATGACTAAAAGTTCAGCAAATACTCATCAAACGAATGGTTGGTTAAGGTAACAGTTTGATGATATAGGGGTGTTTGGATGCATATTATAAAACTGATGATCTGATTATTGCAACAAGTTGTAACTACCAGGTTTGGATAGATGATTCTGAGTATCTAGTTATTTTAGGATCAAATTATGGATAAACAGTTTTATACCAGATGCAACACAGATGATTCATTAAGGCAATATTGAAGTTACTTGCCGTTTTTTCTAATTGCCATATTATGAAATCTTCACCTATCTTTCTAAGTATGATTACATTATTAGGAAAAAAAGGTAACTGTTGAAATTATAGAAGACAGTAGTAGATAGAAAATGAATTGTCATAGTTTAGATTCATAATTTTAACAATATATAATGTTGTTTTGTAGTCATTTTACCTATTAGGTTTATCCATAACATAATTTCCCAAACACTCAAACTGACTGATGTTCTGATTATTACACCTTTAAGCAACATAATCACATCCAAACACCATATTCTACAACATATTTTGTATTCTGATTATTCCAATCACATAATCAGTTTCAAAAATCAATTTCAAACTCCCATAACAATAAAAATCTTTTTCCATGATCCATGCAATATACAGTTTAAAAAGTTATATATATTTAAAGTTCAGTTAAATTCATTTTAGTAGCTGCTTATTCTTTATTTATATTCCAATGTAGCAGATTATGGAGTTCAAGTTACAAGACTGGAACTTTAAAATCAAACTACTCTCCAAAGAATTCCAACACACCTGCAAATCAACAGGTTTAATGCTCTGGGAGTCAGCTCGACTCATGGCCTCCGTTCTTGCTTCGAACCAAAACATTGTTTCCGGTAAAAGAGTTTTAGAGCTTGGGGCCGGCTGTGGAGGCATCTGCTCAATGATTGCCTCCAAAACCGCCCACGTCGTGGTCCCCACAGACGGAGACCACAAAGCACTAGAACTTCTTAACGAAAACATCACTTCAAATCTTGATAAATCTTTATTATCAAAGGTACATGTCAAGACACTATACTGGGGTAACAAAGAACACAGAGAATCTGTCAAGAAACTAAGTGACAACAAGGGCTTTGATGTTATCATAGGGACCGATGTAACATATGTTGCTGAAGCGGTTATGCCATTATTTCAAACCGCGAAAGAGTTGATTTCAAGTAATGAAGGTGATGAAGAGGGACTGAAACCAGCTTTTATATTATGCCATATTTTTCGCCGGGTTGATGAGGAATCTATACTTTCGGCTGCATCTTGTTTTGGTTTTGAGTTGGTTGATAAATGGCCAAACAACATGATTACCAAAAGCGCGTTTCATGGCACGATTAATAGTTGGTTTGAGGGTAGAATCAAAGAAGATGATATTGAAAATCCAGCATTAAACATTATGTACTTCCATGCTAAATGATAGATTTTGCATATTGTTGTTGTCCTTTACATTCTTCCAAGAACGAGTTTTATTTAATCTTTTTTTGGAAAAGATGTTTTGTAATGATATCATTAGATTATTGTTATTATGGAAAAATTATATACAAAATTCTTGATTAGCTTGTAATAATTTAGTCACCGGATTATTGTTATTGGTTTTCAATGGTATTGAATTGTAATACAAAGGTTGTCAATTCAAGTCTTGTAAGATGACTGTGTTTGTAGTTTAAAATTTTGCAATATGAGAAAGACTAAATTACACATTTTTATTTATTTATACTTAAACGTTTATGTATTAGTTTTAGTAATTACACTTATTGTTTGTTGCGGATTTAGTTTTGTTAAAATTTAAGTTTTCTATATGATGGTTACTTCGTCCTTTTATTATGAAGTGAAATTTATTATCTCCATATGCATTTTTTCCCTTTCTTTCTTTCATTTGATCATTTATTATTTTTATTTTATAAATTTATATGTTTGATTAATTGATTAATTTATTTTATGAAATATAGTTTTTTGTAGATTCTTTTATTTTATTATATGTGTTACTTTGTTTCGTTATTTACTTTTTTCTTATACCTTTCATATTTTAAACAAATCAATTAATCAATCATCTATATAATTATTTTAATTCGAAATTCTTACTCAGAAATTTATGATTAATGTCCAACTTCTTGCGATACTCACTAACTAAATTCAACTATGTTTTTAACTCTACGTGTAGAATTAATTAACATTCACTAATTAAATTCAACTATGTTTTTACCTCTACGTGCAGAATTGATTAACATTTTGCAAGTGTTACTTCATTGTATCTTCGAAAACAATTCATCAAACAATCATAACACACAAGTTAGAAAGGCTGAATGGGTAAAAATTCCTATAAGACAGATTGAGATTACTCACCTTAAATTAGTAACTAATGAATGTACAATGTAAACAACATACTTAATATCAACACCCAAAGTTAAAAGAAAAAAAAAGATGAAATAAACTTTAAAATTTCTAATATAAAGGGTAAAGAATTTCAATTCATTATGATGAGGGAAGCAATATACCAGTGTACTTTCTAAAATGTCAAGTGGAATGTACATAGTTAGGATTTAGCATAATATACATTAGCTTAAGGCTATATACAGTTTCTTAATATATTATGATACTCCTATAGATGATGATCAATCTTAATATAAAATAAAGTTTAATTTACTATTATGTAAAATAATGTCCAATAACATAAAGAATAAAGGACTCTTGTTAAATTTCTTTGTGATACTAATTTAGCAGACACATTATGCATGTTGTAGCATCTTTTACAATTTGATATTATCAATTATTGGTCGTTATGGGAAAGTTGTACTCTAAGCAGATTCTAGAAAACAAAATTATGCTGTTTGACCTTTGAAGTAATCATATCTTCTTCATCTTTTCTTTCAAAAACAAGATATATATGGTTTATTTAATATATACAAAATATATAGGTGGTGAAGAATATGGAATAAATAATTATGTAAGCACTCTCATTCCCCACTCTTCTAGGATGTTTTAGGGAATCAACTGTCAACATATATCATTTGTTATGTTATACATATCCATTTAACATAACTCATAGTTTATTTATCTTATAAAAATAGAAGTTACAAATGTGGAAATGTTGTCACATCACTCAAGAGAAACAGGATCAACATGTTTTAATGATCCCCAAGTAACATGGAACATGCACTTGTGTGTGTGGACAATCATGTAGGCAACTTTTACATCACTAAACCTACATAGTAGAAAAAGGTTACAACAGTTAACATTAGGATCATTTTTTCTTTCATAAAATAGATATTTTAAACATACTTAATTGCATACTCAAAATATAGAGATCGAGGTTGCTCTCGTTAAATTTCCAGCAAACGAAGATAAGAAAAAGGAATCGTAAGATAAGCCAATGTTATTCGTGAGGGCATGGAATGTGCTTTGAAAAGTCTATATAAAGGATGCTAAACTTAATGAAAGCAGTACTGTGAATTCCAACTCAATGAAACAGTACCTCCACAAACCAAATATAAATAGATATGGGTCTTAAAGCAATTGTAGCAAAAGTTTCTGCATATTAGTTTCCCTCAGTTGGTTTTCATATGCAGCAACAGCAATACTCTTTCGTCTACGTTGATGCGATTGCAATTGCAATTACATGAGCTATAAAGGTAAAAGGGTGGTGACAGAAGAGAGTGAGCACACATGGTTATTATGTAAGTTATCGTACGCATGATGCTATGTGTGCTCACCCTCTATCTGTCATCCCCACTCTCTTTATCGGTCTATATCTCTATTATTAGAAGGAAAGCACACATCTTAATCAAGAAATTGAGAATTATAAACAGAATCGTAGATCAACATATCAAAGTATTAAAGAGAATATATTAGTCATATCGATGAACGTTAAAACCAGATATTAAATAAATAAAGAAAAGGAAAAAAGCATATAAAAACTTGATCATCTTTCTGTTGTAGGAATGTGTGTTTTTTGTGTATCTTGATTTTTCTAAAGAGAAAAGATGAAATATAGCATAAGAAGATAAATGGGTGATCTAAAGAACTTTGTTAATTATGTCGATATGATATAAAGATATGTTCATTGATGTTCCCTTTTACTATTGGTGGTTTAATGATCATAAAGTGGTAACTTATGGTGTTTGGGATTTCTGTTAGTTGCATATGATCATAGTGCAAAGGTGGAATATTCGATATGATGGTGACTCTTGGTAGCACCTAAGCGGCTCACAGTAAGTTCATCCTTTACAATGATGGACTCTTGATGTAACGACTAACTGATTTGGTTGATGATAGATATTAATATAGATTTTATTAATAAGTTTAGAGTATGTGTAGGTTAGTCATTCTAAACAAATAAACATTGATTGTACTCACTTGTTTGACTTCATCAAGTTTAGTGTTCTTAGGTGGGTGAAAACTTGATTGGAGCTTTTGGTTTGCCAATATCACTATAACAATTTTACCTTCTGCTGGTGCAGGTTATCGTGTAGCGATGGCATGTCGTTGGTACATGGTATTTCCATTCTTTGACTATTCAAAATTTCAAAGTCTATACCAACGACATCGTGTCGGTATAAACTTGAAGGGATGAGTGAAAAAATGAGTGGGTCGTATAAAACTTTTTTTTGACTAGTCAAACTTTATATTAATGACATGTAACTGGTATGATAAATTATAATTATCAACGTATATATTATTTTTAAGTTTTTATTCAATGGCGTCATTTTTTCAGGCACCTATAGCTAGCGTTGACATTTATTACCTTGTAGCGCGACATGTCGTCCCTGGAGGTCTAAGT
The DNA here is from genome assembly GCA_018326385.1 of Flaveria bidentis. Lineage (NCBI taxonomy): Eukaryota > Viridiplantae > Streptophyta > Magnoliopsida > Asterales > Asteraceae > Flaveria > Flaveria bidentis. The sequence continues at coordinate 2,369 of BJCM01000128.1, read as the reverse complement.
TCGCATAAAACTACCATGAACCTTATCCGTTAGTATTTTTCACTCCAAAACCCCAAAAGACTTTCTTCCGCCTCCTCTCGGTTCCTAATTTGTGTTTTCATTAGAATCAGAAGTTAATATTCATGGTTTTTGGTGTTTTTTTCTCTTTTTACTAAAATGAATTTATACGTTTTCATTAAGTTGGTGTTTTTTAGGTGAGATTCATAGGTACAATTGAAGGGTTTGAAGGCTACAAGGGTATGAAATTTGTTTAATGTCTATGATTTTAGTGTTTTCAAGTTATTTAGTTAGTCATTATGTTGTATGAATGTATGTATATGTAGGTGTATATGGGTATGATGGTAATTTATGCTTACAAATGTTTCTATATGTGTGATTATAATATGATTTTATGTATTTAGTTTTTATATATGTATATGCTTTATGTATGTAATTTGTAAATTTTGTATTGCTTATTAATTGCTAATATTTATTATTTATTTTTGTTTAAGCATGTTAACATACATTACTAGAGCACATGATGGAGACGATGGGGATCTACCTCATGAGGATCCAATTAGGATCCTAACGGGTTACGAGTCTATTAAGTTATTAGTTACAATTGTTTATATGTCTTTATGTTGAATATAATTTTAGTGTCCAAATATTCAATTGTATATATTAATATATCACAACACACACAAAAAAAGCTAAAAAAGAAGGCGTGGAGTGTAGACTTATACATGATGTTGGTCGTGTTGAGACACATCCCACCCTGATTATTCGATCACACAAACCCTACCACAACACTTGCAAGAAGTGATTTCAAAACCTAGAGAACAACAACAAAGTCAAGAAATCCCATGACTACAGACGCAACAAAAATAAGAGATGCAAAGAATGCTTCAAGCACAAATGGAAATGATGCGTAACTAGCAACAACGACCATGTCATTAGCGTTTGTACTTTTGTTGGATTTGAATTTGAACTTTTTATAGTGCTTTTCGTTGAATATGCATGATCCATGTGTATATTGAACTTGGATTTGAACTTAAATTACAGATTTAATATTTGTATTAAAAATTTATTTCCTGAAAAAGACTGAAATTTAACTGTTTTTTTCTTTTGAAAATTAATAGGTCTATAAATTATTTATTCCAAGAAATTATTTTACCTTGACACTTGTTGCGCGATTTGTCGTTCCCATATAATGATCTATGCCGATGATATGTCCTCACTATAGGGCAAGATGTTGTCATTATAGGCATTCTTTGCAATATATTAATTAACGTCACAAAATATGAGAAACATGCGACGTATTTTTAGGACAGATTTTACTTTTAAACTAAAATTTTATTACGGATATCATTTCTGACAAATATTTGTGGGCATCCTTTGCAACTATTCTGCAAAACGATGGATTTTTTAATGAAGATTGATTCAAAATTCACACATTTTATTTACATTTAACCATAAGAACAAACAAACTTTCTGGTTATGGGTTATATAATGGATGTCTATGAAAAATATAGTGAAAAATAAGCCTTCGTTGTCTTCACTTAATCTGCGTTGTTATTGCCATTAATGTGAAAAATGTTTTCTATTTATTTCTGTTTGTTATTAAATCATTTAAGTGCTTAAAAATGTTTTCTATTTATTCCTATTTGTTGAAAAATGTCTTCACTTAAGTGCTTAATGAGAGTTAATATTCAATAAGCTACCAATTTAATCTCCGGTTAGATAATGATAGTATAATTCATTAGAACAATTTAAATGACTTATTAGTTTTCTTTCAGCGTGCCAATTAAATCGAGTTCTCTGGTTTAATTCTGTGTATACGAAAATATAAAACACATGCTAAAAATTTCAACAACACAAATGTGTGATTCTCAGTGTCATTTTCGATTACAGAGTTTATTTTTAACAACACAAAGAGTGTTTGGTTGCATACCTTGTCACACCCTTAATATCCACAGGCGGATTTTTACCGTTAGGCGTGTGACAAAGCAGGATTTCAGACACGGTCATATCAAACGACCCTATATGAATTTAAAATAAACGTTTGACTTAAATCAGAGTAAACATAAACGAAATAAACATCAGTGCAGAAGCGTATAAATGAAATGTAAACCAATGCTAAAAGTTGCAAAGTACTACGCCAAAACAAAATGTTCGATGCAAGATAAATGAATTTGTTGATGCATGTCCTGAGTGTGTTCCTTAGCCGTGCAACCTAGCTTAAGCGATCCTGTGACCTGAGAAAACATGCTAAAGTATGTCAACATAAAGTTGGTGAGTTCACAGGTTTTATCACTGATAACATGTTTGTAACTGTTTGAATGGTAAAGTAATTAAAGCATATCGATAGGTAGCTAGCCTATAAACAAGTT
>BJCM01000127.1:0-24999 GCA_018326385.1 Flaveria bidentis | reverse complement strand
TTTCTTGGGTTGGCACATGTTTTGCCACAATTTACTTTTCTATTTCTTTGGGTTGTTTTATTTATACGCTTCCGCACAGTTTTCAAGTTTTACTTTGGTTGATTTGGTTTATTATTGCATATAGAGTCGTTCTGAGTAACTATTGACTGTGATCCTGGTTTGTTCACACGCCTCGCGGTTAAACTCCGCACGTGGATTTTGAGGGTGTGACAAAAGATAATACTTTGATTCCATTGTGACCAGATGATTTGGTTTCAAACTAAAATTTGTTCTCGCATTACTTATGGTAATGGACGAGACCAATATGCACGTGTGTATGTGTGTGTATGTCACGTATGTGACATGACATAACAATTGTAAAAACAAAGCTAAAATCGCATGACTACAAAAGGTCAATGAGCTAAGCCAACTTCTAATGATTTTGGCTAAATAATTTTACAATTATTCATAAACTCTACTTCGTTATATCCAAACTCCATATCAATAGCAACGGTCTCGTGTATAGGTTGTCCCAACTCGTATCCAAAACTTACTTGGCTAGCTTTATTGTGATAGTGTTGGGTTAGCCCTTCACGTATAAATTTAATTGTTGGACAAAGAAACAATAATTGAAAATACAATATTTTTACTAGAATATAAAGACTTTTCTTCTTATTAATACTTTTTAGCAACATAACTAGTAACAGGCACATCATTATTATGAGTGAGAACGTATAACGGAACTTGTGTGGATTCTTTTTGTTATGTTTGGGTAGTGATTAGGCTAGAAGCTTGTTCGTACTGAAAAAAAAGTTAAAAGTAAAAAATACTTATATTTTAAAAAAATGAATATGAAAAAAATATTGGTTAGAAAGTGGATGAAAGTCTGAATCCATTTGCTTTGTAACTCAATTAAATTTCGACTTTGTTTTGTTGGTTTTATTGCATATCAATTTCATAAATAATAACATTGTGTTCTACTTTACAAAGTCAAAATTCAAAGTAAAAATGGTCTATATTCAATGACGTGTTGATTTCAAAGTAACTTCTAAATTGAGTTAACATAAATACGAGAAATTCAAGAATGGTTGGATGGTAAAGTCGAACATTTTTGAATATTTTCGAATCTATTACTTCTCATTATCGGTCAAAGTGAGAAGTTCACGGGTTTAGTCATAAATTGTTATTCCATACATCTTTTAAGGTTTATTTAAAAATTCTTATGTGCTATTAAAAAGAATCTAATAATTTTTTTTTCACAAACACACAATATATTCTACACCAACTAATTAGTAATTATGACTTTTGAGTTTGAAGGTTAATAATTTGAAAGCTTTCATTTATTGAAGAAGTACTTCAAAAGATTAAGCAGTTACAAGTTTATAGTTTATTTCACCACCACTATGTAAGCATCTCCAATAATCATGTTAACACTTTTACGTTGATTATTTCGTTTGTACTCACGAAAGTTTAATCGGATAATTCTTAGAGAATGAGATCAAGAACGAGTATGAAATCTCTTAGGGATTTTCAGTACCCAAAATTGACCAAATCGATTTCTTATATAGAGGTTGAAATCGTTGGTAGTAATAAAAACCTCCATAACTACCATTGGTAGTAACTAGTTATATAACCGCCATAACTATTGGTGGCGCTACCTCAAACCCCGTTGTTATGTGAAATTCACTCACTTAAATTATTGGGGCTAATACGTACCAGAGACTATAATATATGAAGGGGAAGAGATAGAATAAGCTGTTGTGACTTGTGAGAGGCAGAACTGGAAGTGGATCATAGAGCAGAAAGGGGTCTCCTTTTAAAAGAAGAGAATGTGGGCTGGATTAGGCCCATTGGGCCGGAATTCATCCGAGCCCAAACCATAACCTAGATTTCCGTCATCAATGTAGTTAAGCAAAACAAGTAATGAAAATGGTCCTAAATTCTTTAAAAAGTTTATGTATTTGTGTTGTATATGTCTTGGCAAAAAGTTTAAATAATCATTTTCATCATCTAAAATGTTTTTTCTTTTAAATATATAATAATAAACAATTTGCACTTTTATAACATACATGACAGTTTTAATACATGATACCCTTAATGAATTACATTGAATACTTGGTTGTTTTTCGAATGCATGAGTTTTTTTTCTTCTTTATTTTGCCTTGAAATAATATTTTAATTAATAGTAAATATTTTATGTGTCTTTGAAAATGGATATCAATATGTGGATGAGAAGTTACATTCATTGTTTCTAAAAATGAAAGCCATTTAAATCGCATTTGTCATCATTTGACTTTTTTCTAGGAACTAAATTCATTGTTTCTAAATGAAAGTGACGAAGTCGTTTATGGTGTCATTATTTGCCTTTTTGTTTTCAGTAACTAGAGTTATTCACTTATTTTTGTTAGGAAATTAACTGAACAATAAGTGTTTTACTAAGTTTAAATGTAAATAATCATATATAAATTATTAATTTTCTAATTTTAATTATTTTGTTTATGATCTTCTTGACAATAGAGATGTACAAACAAACGAGTTTGGAAAAAAAAGAAAAAAACCGAACAGGTTTGAAAAAAACCAGTTTGTAAACATGTTTTAAAAACAAGTTTGAGCCAAACCGATTAATAACCCGACCTGAACCGGCGGTATGTATACGGGTTTGTAACTAGGCACCCAAAACCAGTTTGTAAACATGTTTTAATTTTAAAAGACGGTTTTCAAACTGGTCCAAACAGATTTAAGCGGTTTGAGGATTGTTGATGAAAAACCAATTTGACAAAAAATTTGGCTTGTACATATTCAATAAAAACGGTCCGGTTTATAAAACTGAAAAATAACCGGTTTGTACACCTCTAATGTCTATAAATTGAAATTATCATAAAAAATTGGGTGAGAACTTATCGCGTGCAGGAGAGTAATAGTAATTAACCCTTAAAGTGGTTTATAAATTGTAAGTAACAAAAAATTGTGCGATAAGCATACTTAGTTGTTTTTTACTCCTACTCCTACAAATGCACAAAAGGATGCAAATTTGGTTCAAACAGTGTGTGTGCATGTAGACATGGATGTCACACAAAAACCCTCATGCTCTTGCACCCGGATTTGGCTCAGAGCTTATCTTACCATACAGATTGGTTATCGGTTACCAACCCAACTTTTGATAACCGATAACCAACATGACCGGAACCCATCGGTAATGGTTCGGTCTCATGCATAAAGTGCATCAAATTGAACCATGGTCATCCCTAGTTATATGTTACAACTGAACATAACACACAACTTACAGCTAAAACAGCACTAGGTACAGCAATTTAGACAGACTTTATGTATAATTAGCAGCATATGCTCAAATTTTAACAACAAGACCACAATATTACTTAAACTATTAACTTAACGGTAAACAACTGTTGTTCAACTCTCTGAACGCAGAGCATTCTGGATGGCTGCTGTGTAGTCACCAAATGCCTTGTTGCGCTGAACAAAGTCTTTATACTGACTAGCTGTGTAAAGCGATGGTTCCAGTTCGTTCACCAAGTTTTTTGCGGGTTCAATGATGCAATCGGGAGATGGATTCACAAAGGTTGCTATGCTTCGCCTTGTCTCGTGTGTGCTAGTCACTACCCGGTGTTTAACACTTTTCAACTTCCTGTTGCTAATGATCTGTATCCAGAAAAATGAACTTGTAATTCAATACGTAATGCTATAATAAATGCAGCGTGAACTTTACGGGTAATGTCCATGCTGAATTATGTTTTAATAGGCCATTCAACCTAAATTAAATTTCATGTCATGAGCTGGTCAATATGGTTGGGTAACCGATCAAAATAGGTAATCTTTATAGTACATGTTGAAACAAGCTGGATCATGCATGACATTTTGACTCAATTTAATGTATTTAATATACCTCCTCCTTATTTAGCTAACCTTATTTGAATTCATAACTAGTTACAAATAAACATAACCAAATGGATCTACTGTAATGACAAGTAAATTGGTTGAAATTGCATACATGACAATAGATTGACTATCTTGCCCCTGACTTGAAAAGTTTATAATTCTCTCTAACAGTTTAAAAAAAAAGTGTTTTTTCTATGTACAGGTACAATGCATATGGTACAGTGATTAAATGCAGTGTCCTTTATATTAGTAAATTATAATTTATTAAATTGATTCAAAAATATAAAAATATATGTATATAACTAAAAATAGTAACATGCGACTACTATTTGAACAATTAAAAATGTTTGAAGTCTTAGCGTATTCCCACATCGAGCTGAATGACCTATTTAAAACCTATTTGTACTCATATATAATACTCGTGGAAGATTATGAACTTATGGAACTAAACATACCTCCAGTTGGTTGCCTATATTAACAACAAAGGCATTAGGAATGGCTCCAACATTGACCCACTGACCATCATACATAACCTGAAGCCCGGTTGAACCCCCTTGATAAAGAAGGGTTATAAGACTAGGATCATAGTGTGGTAATATTCCCAAAGTTAGACTCGGTTCCGGGCAGGGTGGGTAGAAATTAAATGACAATAACTGAACTTCACTGGTATCTTTAAAGTACCCTTGTTTAAGTCCTAGTCCTTCAGAAATCATCTCTAGAATCCTTGAACTCAATTTCTGTATTTCTACTATATATGCTGCAATTACCTCCCTGAATGCAATTTTACAATAATATAGTTAAAACTGTTCAAGTGATACTTCACATGATGAAATATATTAACACTTACTGATATCGGGTTGGTTTATCAGGCCATAGATGAATGCATTCCTCCAATGGATGACAAGGATGCTTAAGATTTTCCCTCCATAGATGCACACCATCTCTCACGAAATCAGTGCTGCTTGTGTAGATATAACCTTTTTTATGTGGGACGATTCCAGCTGTTGTTTCTTTGGATTGCATGTCAAAGAATTCCTTAAGAACACTCATTGCATCATTCACTGTCTTTTCTGGGATTCCATGATTTATCACCTGTTACAAGATTTAAAGCTTATAGTATTTACAATATCTGCCAGAATCAAAGTTTTTATAGTTTGAAACAACATCAAAAATAACAAAAGCAAGAATCTTTATTATGGGTTAAACTTATATACACCTGAAAGAACCCATATTCTTTAGAAGCCTTCAAGATTTCTTCAACTGGTTGGCTATGTCCATTTGCAGTCTTTGATATTCCAAGATCTATAACAGGAATTGAATCACAGACAGGAGAATCAAGATTTTGGGGTCTATCTTCCTTTGAGAATATGTAACTCTTAGGTACACATTCAAGTTCAAACCACCTTGAATCTTTATCTTCCTTCATCTCTATATGCAAATCCCTTCAAGTTAATAAATGGTCACAAGTGTATAATTATGATCACACAAGTGTTACATATATACAGAGAGAGAGAGAGAGATAGAGAGAGAGAGATGTATGCTCATATGTTTCTGTATACGTATATGTATGTGTACACGTATGCGTATGTGTGTACTAATATGCTAATAGGAGGAATTCTCTAGTCCCTAGGTAACAAATTCAAAAACTCATTTTCACATATTTAAGAACTAGTGCAGATCTCAGCCTCTATTATAAAAAAATATTCAACTTGGCATTCTCAAACACCCAGCTGGAAATATTATTTATAAAGAAAAAGAAATGAGTTTGAAGCTTTTTCACCTAAACTAGGAGATAGGTAACTTCCTAGTTGGGTGCTAAAATCAAATGGTTGGACCCACATGATTACTTCTTAAGATTAAACTGATGCTGCAATTTGTAATATTCTAAACACCACTAAGAAGATGATAACATTGTAGGCACCAAGTATATAAAATAAAGACCAATCTCGAAGAAAGTGGTAAGATATGTATTCCTTCCACTGGGCAACTGTAATATAATGAGACAGAAATTAATATTAAGATAAACCTATGAGGACCCAAGTTTATTTTAATGAAAAGGACAGCAATAATACAAATTACTACACGATTAAGAGCCAGAAATATAATTTGTATATTATTTGGTCCAGACCTGCAACAAATCAACAAAAGGCTGACACTATATTATGCTGCTAATATGTTTATACTTTAAATGGCCCTTTAGGGAAGTATGCTCAATATCTTGATGATTTCTGCAACTTGTCCCCTAAGGTGGATATGGAATTGTTTAACTTCAGATGTTTAGATGAAACTCATTTGACCAGAAATTGGATTCAATGAAAGAGATATGCAGCTAACTTAGAAATTTTTTCAAGTGCATGCTGATCAAAATTTCAATATGCGTGCATATAAAATTATCAATTCTTTAATATGAATTCCATGCTCATACACCATCATCATAACTAACTCTATTATACTTTAAAGTAATATGTAACAAACCAATAATAGCGAAGTTTCACAAACAAAAATCAAGGTTGGTGAGTGCTGACACCAAGAGGAATAGACAATTCTATTTAAAAAGTATATTGATATGACCTTTTAATAAAAGTTGAAGAACACCATCTAATAAAAATATGGTTTCAATTAAAGAATCTCTCTTTCAGCCACTTTATACACGAATATGGAGAAGATTGATATGCTGGATGAATGTAGACAAATGAAAAAAGTAACGAACATAACCGGTCCATGGTGAGATAACCATTCCAACCTCAAAGTAAAAGAAACAAGAAAAGAAAATCACCCAGAATCTGATCGAATCAGCGTTTGTTTGTTTTTTTGAACATGAACTCACGCACTCTAAACCTACTACTAACTCTACACCACTTGTCCACGACGGGACATACACCCTCAACCTCTTTCGGATTATTGGGCCAAAGGCCCTCTGGTTAATCCCATTAGTTAAAGATAAAAGGCTTGTTACTCTCACCTATATTAAATAATTTACAGAAAACACAAGTTGAACATAGCAGAACAACATATAATCCCACTTAATTATCCAAAGAGACTCATTTCAGCATACTACCAATCCTAAATAGCACATTCACTTAAGTAGTTGTGAAGATTTATTAGCTAGATCCAAAAATACAAAAGGGGGTCATCTGATTTCACAATCAATAACTGGACCTTACTTTATATAGACAAACATTGGAAAGCTGAAAGTGATGGAGGTGCATGTGAATTGTGCAATACACTCTTAATGAGAACCAATTTTGACCACAAAACAATTTAGGAATACCCCAACTTTGATCCATCATCAACCTTAAATTGTTTATGCCAGTATACATCCCTAAAATAATTTCACTAAGCTTTTGATCATACATAGCCACAGGACAAGATGCCTAACACGATCGAGTAGCTCGCCCCACTCATCGATTCTATGGATTTAGAATACTTCATGATCAAGAACATAAATTACTCCATCGGTTAAAATTTTGCATATTTTTTGAAATTTTTGCTGAAAATGTACTATCAACTTGAATTTTTACAAATTGTACGCAAAATCGATCAATCAAATTATCGATTACAATGTAGTAATGCATGACCTAGTTCGATTTTGAAATGGGAATTTGAGTAAACCCTAACTACTTGGCTACATGAACATCAAAAACCACTAAGCGAAGTGATTAAATGACGTTAGATTTATGTTCAATGGCTATCGAACGAACATGAATTTGATGAATCAAACATTATATATGTGAAAACGAAATTGAATTGAAGGTGTTTATACCTTTAAAGATTGAATTTTGGAGATGAATCGATTAATCTCGTTGGAATATCTGCATGCAAACTCACTCTGATTCTGGTAGCAAACTTGATGACAACCTCTGATAAATAGTTAAATGCTTCTGAAAATTAAATATTCATTTTCTATTTTTAGTTTATGCTTTTTACACGAATGGTCCGTGTAATTTTGCTTTATTCGCTTTTATAATATCTAACTTTATAGAGTTGTGTTTTGAGTTTTATGTTTTTTGATTTGTCACATGTTTCGTAATAATATTAACAAATATCAAGGGTTTTTATCATTTAATAGAAAAGGAACGAAAGTTTGTGTTATAATTCAAACATGTTACAAATGAAAATTCATATATCTCAAATGTACAAGTTTTGAAACTTAGATTTCAATGTGTTAAGAGGTCAGATTACATGGACTGTATGTGTATTAACTTTTTCATCTAGGAATGTTAACGTTCTAGAAGTCATTATTAAAATTTAATTCTACTTTTAGTAATTAATTGTGTTGATATTATAAAAATCAACATCAAAATTTTATTCTGCTCTTAGTAATTAATTGCATTAATTATGTTTGATATCATTTATCAACATTAATTAATTTTCAAATTAATGTAATATTTTTCTAAAAACTACTAACTAAATCATTGACAGACACTGACTCATCCGATCATCTTTATCACTGAAGTACAAAAACTTGTTATCACCTTTAAAAAAACTCACATTAAGTGAGAAAATGTTGGGCGTCGAATCTATCTAAACTATCGTGTGTACACTAAAAATAGTATGAAATAAGGTTCGTGTCCTTATGCTATTTTTACTTTTTAGCTCCTTAATTTTTTAAAAACTACAAAAAATATCGTTTTAACATTCTTAAATGTTTAAAATTTTGGGTTTAACTTCTGTCCATTTTTAAATAAAAAATTAATTTAGTTCGTTCTTATTTTTATGTACGTACTAGTTTAAATTCAATTTTGTCTTTAATAAAAAACCAAATTGATTTACGTTTTGACATAAACTTAGTTAAAAAACGTAATTAAACGATTGCAATCTATGCTTTATAACGTTGCATACGACATCATTGTCCGTTTTTTTCTACTTACGTTTTGACTTGATCTACGTTTCAACATTATTTTATTTGAAAAAAATCGGGTTAAATATGATACGTTTTTATTCAATTGTATAAATTCGAGTTGCTCTATATTTTAACATAAAATTAGTTTAAAAACGAATCGAGTTGATTGTAGTATATACTTTATCACATCGTGTTCGCTGTCGTCACAGAAGGTCGGTGGGGTTTCCCACCGGCCTTTCTTCCCCTCCTCCTTTTGATCTTTACATTTCCAGTCTCTTGTACATTTTAAAAACTTTGTAAAATGACACTTTTACTCTCTGAAGTTTTTAAAGCTTCGAGTTTACCCCTGTGCAATATAAATTAAGTCTATTTACATTTAGATATAATTAGAAATGACTCGGGTCAAATATAAAATGTTTCCAAACTTAACTCTATGCACTCTGAGATTGTCTACGTTTCGACATACGTCTTTATTTTGACGTAAATTTTGTTCAAAAATAAGTTATGTCAAATATAAAACGTTAAGCGCTTATTTTTATGTACACTTTGAGTTGACCTACGACTCGACATTGTTACGTTTGGAAACGCGTCGGGTCAAAATTAAATTTATTTTTATTTACTATACGTTTGGACATAAATTTTGTTCGAAAAAGATCAGAACAATTGTAAATCTATGTCTCGGTAATAATTTTGTTAGAAAAGGAGTAAGGTCAAATATTAAACGTTTTTGTTCAACGGTATAAATTCGAGATCCTCTACATATTGACGTAAAATTAGTTCGAAAACGAGTTGGATCGATTGTAGTCTATACTTTATCATGCCACGTGCAATGCCGCGGCAACGTACAACGGGTAATAAACCTAGTTTTTAACATACTTTCAAAGCATCCATCATTTTTATTTTCAATATGTGCAGCCGTCTTCCAGCTACAAAATAATAAAATCCATCCAAAGTATGCTCTATTATACCAAAATGAGCATTACTAAAAATAAATAAAAAGATGTCTAGTAAATGCATGATATAGAATAAAAAACATACGCTAGAACATTGATAAATAATGACTAAAAATAATATTAACAGAAGACTCTTTAACCCACGTGAAACATTTTTTTTATTTTTATCATTGATGGGACTTGAACCTAAAACATCCATCTATTTTATAAGATTATGGAGTATCTCATCTTAATCACTTGAGTTTAAAATCATTTGTAATTAATAAAATATTTTTAGTGAATTCTTAGCTCAATGGGTTGAGGTGCCGTATCCTAATACTTTATTAAAATATGGGGAGATATTGGATTTAAGTTCTACTTGTGACCAAAAAAAGAGTTTAAGGTTGGGCCAACAGGTTATCTCACAAAATATAAGTTTATTCTTTAGGGTGGTCTTGGGTTGCATACTCGAGTAATGAAGGTGATCGGTGAGCTAGTGGGTCGTCAATGATCCGGCTTCCGTTCAAAAAAAATTATTTTTAAAGTATTTTCACAGCTAAGAGAAATCAAGACTATCATTTATCTTTTTCTTTTAACGGCATGTAAATAGATAAGGTAAAAATTAATAACACCAAGTTAATATTAATTTAACCAATATCAATATTTAAACCTTGAAACTCCGGTGTTAACAAAACCTTTCATCTCTCTTAAATGCTTGAACCACCATGACAATAAAAGTATTTGCACATAACGTGACTATCATTTTATCCGATTATTTCATTTAACATACATTATAATATTAGAAGGGTGCCCGCGTAACGTGACGAGATAACATTTTACATGCAACACACGTTTTTTATTTTTGTTACTCTCATAGCAATATTACAAAAGTTTATTATATTTTTTCTAAGCAAAAAATTAAAACACAAAATAAATGAATTTTGCATGATGACTTGTACTTTTATGCATTAAGTTATTGTATCTTACAAAATACATACCAGTTCAGCAAAAAAATTACATCAAAACGTTTAAAAATACACATTTACGATTGTAGTATAAAACAGTTTTAAACACGATAGATTGATATAACATAAATCTTAAAAGAAATTAAGTTTTTTTGGTTTATGAGTAGATAATGTAAAATTTTATGTAATTTATAATTATAAGGTTATTATGTAACTAATTGTAAAGAGTAATACGTAAATAATGTTAAAAATACTATTTTACCCTTAAAAATACTATTTTACCCTTAAAAATAGTTGTACGTTATGCATTAAATGAGATGAGTGTTTTTTATTTAATAGTATCTTAAAATATTTTTCTAATATGTTTTATATATATTATAGATAATGTATTTATCATCAAATGCATTAAGCTTTTCATTGTGAGCTGCCTAAAAATATACTACCTCTCAAATTCGTTAAAGTTTAAATATAGACCGACCTTTAAAAGTACGTTACAAGAGAAAAATACTTTATTTCAGGTTGTGATCTTCAATTTATAATCACGTCATGAATTCATTCGGTTTCATTCAATCCCTTGTCACCCTTTAAAAATGAAATACTAATAATAATTGTGATAAAAGGAACATGATTATGCTCTTGTTAAATCACTTAAATATTATTTAATTGTTTAAGAAAGGGCAAACCAACTATTATTTGGTACTTTCTTCAATTATTAGTTATTTAGGTTAATCCAACATATGTTTTAATAAAAAAAACTATAGTCTGTCTTATCCGGAAGATTCTATTTGGTGGCTTGATAGCAATACGTTAATTACACATGCTTAAAAGTCCAATTTTCTAATTACAAACCGATAATGATGCAAGCTGGACATTCAATTTCAAAGATGAGATCAAGAACATCTTAGGTTGGGGAAAGTGTAACGACTTATTAAAAAGCTAATTGTTACTCTCTGTCTTTAAAAGTTTTCACAAAGTTTTGAAAACTCAATACTTTAGTATATGTAAAAATTATCGTATTCGTTATTCTTTACTCTCCTAAGAAAATTAAGAAATCTTTATGAAAATTCTGAGAATATGTGTACATACATGAAGATCTAGCCATACCATGAATTATACGTATATTCTCCTAGCTTATTAGTATATAAAACATGGTCTAATTAGACGCATATAGCATGTCTCATTTCAAGGTGTTATAAAAGCAATACGATGGTTGTTCATTGATCAATCGAACGAACCTCTTTATTCGCTTAAATCATTACAAGTATCAAATTAATATGAAATTAGTTGATACTAGGAGTCACACGAAAAGCTTATGGTAATAAGTCCATGACACTATGCTTCTAAAATGAACATGTTATAATAAGCAAGAAAAGAGATTAAATAAGAACGTGCATATATCATCCTTTAATTTTAAAATCCTCCAACGCTCCTCCGTTGTAATCTTTCTTCACTTCGTAGGTTTTCAGAAATTCTTTAAATTGGTAGGCTCTATATAAAGCATGATTGGATTCGTTGACAAGAGCTTTGGCAGGTTCTATGATGCTGTCGGGTTTCGGATTTATAGAGTAGACAATGGATGTACGATGATTTGTTGAGTTTGTTATCGCTCTATGTTCTGGACTTATTAGCTTTCCGTTGCTAATAACCTACATTGTAAACAACAAAATGCGTGAAAAGATAAATAAAACAAACTTTTTAAATACTAAAACAACTAAGTGAGAGAAATATAATCTATGTAATATGAATATCAGCATATAAACACATAAAAGAAAGTGTTACCTTTCATTAATTTATATAGAAAGAATGAAAATAATAACATGCATACAACATATATGTTCCAAGATCAGCAAGCAAACAAAAAGTTTCACAATATCTGACTTAGTGACATATTTTAAAAAAATACTATAAAATAATTTTTTTATCTACAACTCTCACGAATTGGAGGTAAAAGGTATAATACTTATATCTTGCTCTCACATTATAAGAAAAATATTGTTTATACATAAATAAACTACCTAAATGGGTTTCATAGAAACATTGGATTATTTGAATAATAATTGTAGTCATTTAGCACCTTAATTGTGTGTAGAGTTCAATTACTATTACTTAACAAGAGTGTTTACGTCATCCCTGGGAACATTCTAGTGATATAAATAGTGTACTTTCGAACTAAATATTGTTTATGTCATCCCTGATACTTTCGAACATTCTAGAGAAGCGTATATGCATGTTTGGATGAGCTTAAAAAACTTCTTTTGATTTTTTTGAGGGATAAAAAGACAAAAAATATCCCTCTAGAAGTCATTAGAAGTTATAATTTCTAACTTCATATTTTTGTCTTTTTACCCATTCAAAAAATCAAAAAGAACTTTTAAAAAACCCATCCAAACATGCCCTATGTTCGCGGTTCGCTGATAAGAAAAGTGTTTTTGGTCGGCCCACTATTTGACCGGCCCAGTGTTATGAAAAGATAACTGATATGGTACTGCAAGTACCTGGGCCTGATGACCAAGAATAACAACAAATGCATTATGAATGGGCTGAACACCAATCCATTCTCCATTTCTATACACCTGAAGCCCATATATTTCATCTTGTAGAAGAAAAGTGATGAGACAAGCATCACAGTGTTTGGGTAAGCCCAATGCCAAACTTGGGTTGGGGCAAGGTGGGTAGTGATTGGCTGAAAACAATTGGACCCCAGTAAACTCATCTCCAAAATACCCAGGCCCAAGCCCAAGTCCTTCACATATTAGGTCCAGTATTGTAGCTGACAAGTTACCAACTTGAAGTGAATATTCCCCAACAACATCTCTACATAACAAAATAATAATGATAATGCATATCATGGTTGCGGGTTAGCGTTTAAGATTTAGGATTTATGGTTTAAGATTTAGTAGAAGTTCATTTACCGGTATCTAGTGGGCTTTTGAGGCCACAGGTGAATGAAGTCGTTGATTGGGCAACAGTGGTGTCGTAAATTGTCTCGCCATAAGTGAACCTTTTCATTCTCATAATCGTAGGTGCTTGTGTAGAGCCTACACTTTTTACTTGGATCTTCCGAGTAAACACTTGCCTTGTCCTCATTCGGCATGTCAAAGAACTCTTGCACGACACTCATGGTGTCGCTCAATAAGTCGTTATCAACTCCATGGTTGATCAACTGGTTTTAAAAATTTTAGAAATATAAATTGCCATGTCAAGAGGAGTTACAGTCAAGAAAAGATCCCTACTAGATGTTTATATAGATGATATAGTTGATTCTTATATGAAGAAAAAATATGAGTTGAATCCACTTCACTTTCTTTATTAAAATGTGTTTTTTTTTAAGAATAAATATGAGTTGAATCTATGAATTATAGTCATTAGAGGATTAACACTATGCTGATAAAAGTCCCATACCGTATATGTTATTAATGAATAGTGAGTCACTAAATTGTTATGCTAAATTGATTACCACAAATCAATAGATTCAACAAAGAGAAGAAAACAATTATGGCAAACCTGAAATAATCCATACTCTTGAGAAGCTTTAAGAATTTGTTGAACTGCATCTTGTCGATCACAAGCAAGCGCGTTTTTAAGGTCAATGATAGGGATAGTGTCACACAAAGGCACAGTTGTATCTCCCGGTCTCGAATCGACGGGGAAAACATAACTTTCCGGTAAGAATTTAACGTTAGAAGACCAGCTTGAAAGTAGCTTCTCCATGGTTATTGTTGATGAGATCTTGTGTGTCTATACCTTCTTTCTTATAAGTATAGAAGTCAATGGTCAATGCTTATTTTATACATGACCTCAGTTTTAAAATAAGAGTTTTTGGCATTTTATACATCTAGTGTTATTATATTCTAATCATTGATTATAATTAAGTTATAGATTACATACAACATCTCTTAAATAAACTACAATTTATAAAACTAAATTGTCATTTACATGATTATGAAATAGCGTTTATTCCGTAGAGGCTTATCTTTTGTCAGAAGCATACGCATACGTAGTGTATGAACGTAAATTATTATTACTTAGTATTAAACAAAACTTAAGAAGTAGAAAACATTCTAATGCAAATATATATGCTTATTTATATATATAATAGAAAAGATGAAAATACTTCAATTTTTATGTCTAAAAGTTAATGTTAGATCCAAGACTATATATTAAAATGAAATGTCTGAGACAGTGGACAAAATAAGTTTACTTACCCAATATAAAAGGAAAGAAACAAATAAAAACAAGATTGCACAAATTAAATATAAAATTATTTGTTTTATTTATACTTTCTAAACAAGATTGCAAAAATTAAATATAAAATCAAAAAAGCAACGGCAAGCGACATAGTGATCGGAATTGAATTTTTTTTAATTGCTTATATGTTAAATATTAGGTTTATACTCAACTAGGGCTATATCTAATATTGGTTTTAAAACTTAAAAGACTAACATTTAAAAATTAAAGGGCGGTTGGTAATGATTAACAAATTTTAATGGATACGGTTAGAATTTTCACGTATATAAAATTAGGGTGAAAACAAGTGTCATACACTAAAAATAGGAGTTGAATCTAGTACCTCACATGGTTCATAAGCATGACTTATGAACAATTTAGTTTTGTAGTAGTATTAACTATTACAAAAGTCTTTAAAACTAAAAATTGTTAGAAGTATTAATATGTTGACACGTGTCATTTTGATCAAAATTAGGTTGGTTTGGCAAAATTGGTAATATTTATCCTTCTCAATCTCCATCTTTTTTTTAACATGCATAACTTTTTCATACGATATTATTATTATTTTTAATTACGCCATAAAACGGAGTATTTTTTAATCTTTAAAACGCTTATAGTGTTGATATATAAAAACAATTTTTTTTCTTATTGTATAATTTTGTCAGGTCATGTGTAATCTTCTAAAATTATGAGAATTACACAATTATCACAATGGTTAATACTAGACACAATGAGTAACATAATGACCAAAACTAGATTCGATGATTAGCAATAGACACAATAAGCTTATTGACAAGAATTACGCAATGACATATTTTACATAATGAACTGAAAAACATAAAAAATAACATTTTTAGTTTTGTGTTATTTAAAAAACACCATTTACAAAGAACACTATGCATAAACACATTGGTCAACATTAGACACAATGGATAAGATAATAACCAACACTATAATCGATAATTAGCAATAGACGCGATGAGCTGCTTAACAAGAACTACATAATGACCTGATCTGGATTACACAATAAACCGTAAAATATATATAAAAACTACTTTTTTTAGCGTTATGTTATTTGAAAATCATAATTTTTTAAAACACAATGGTTAAATTAGATATAATGAGTAACATAATGATTAGCACTAGACTCGTTAATTAATAATAAACACAATGAGCTGCCTAATGAGAATTACATAGTGACCTGATTATGATTACATAATGAAGTGAAAAACGTAAAATAATTACATTTTTAGCATTATGTTCATTGAAAATCGTCATTTTTTAAAACACACAATGGTTAACAAAATGGTCAACATTAACCAGAATGATATGATGAATATTACACAATTACCTAATATTACACAATGAGTTAACGAATATTACACAATGAGCTAAAATAACATAAAAAAAACTTCGTTATTTATGTATCAAGGTTATAGGTGTTTTAAATAATAAAAACACTTGTTTTATGGTATAATTAAAAAAAATTGTTGTATGTAAAAATCATGAGCGTTTAAAAACAAATATGAAACTTGAATACGTGGTTAACACTAAAATACCCTTGGCCTAGGATTTAAAGTTTTAATTATTTACAATTATGCAATCGGATTTTCTCAGCCATTGAATCTAATATCTAATGAATAATAATCTTTTCCGCTATTTTTAGTTTTTCATTTATTTTTAGGACAACCCCACCCTAACTATTAAACTAAGAGAAATAAACATAAACTAAAAGTAATTGAGGTTGCCTCTTAGATGAAAAAAATAGATGTGTTTTTTTCAATCTTTGAAATGAGTAGTTTGATAAAAGTGGAGTGTATTTATTTTATACTAGTGGAAATGCTTGCGTTTTGCGTCGGTAAAGTTGCGTGATTTTTTAGGAATTCGATTTTAGTAAATATAGGCTCGGTGCGATATGATGTAAATTAAATAATCAAAATATAATTATTGAAAAAATTGAATGAAAGAAAACAATTACGTATATTACAAAAGTTTTTAAGACAATTATGTTATCCCAACAAGATTAGTGAAAGCATGAGTGATATTTATGGTTGGAAATCTTTTATTACCTAAATTTTAGGGGGGGCGTTTGTTTTATGAATGTAGGTTATAGTTTTATGGTCATCAGAAACAACTTTCGATGATAATTTGCATAGACTGGAGAAGGTTAATGGAGAAATTGTCACCACAAATTATCATTTTAATTGTTATTGAGTTGTTAACAAAAAAAGAGATATTAATGCTCAATAGTAATGAATGAACAATATTGAAATTAAATGATGGTTTTGTTTGGCCACGTGCATATACTTTAGCATTTGTATAACATCCTTTATTGTAAGCACATCTTGATGGTTAAATTTTTGTAAAGTATTCAAGTAACTAGAGTGATGTGTTCAACGCGAATATAATATTTAACTTTTTGAAATATTCAAGTAACTAGGGTGTTGTTTTATGTGTTATCTTTAACTTTTTGAAATATTCAAGTAACTAGGGTGATGTGTTCAACACGAATAGTGTCAAAAGCATAAGCTTCAACCCGAACACGACCTATTTAATCTGTTTATCTATACGTGTCAGACCGGTTAATTGATGACATATAATAATCAAGCTACAAACGGGTTAATCACGTTAATTGTTTCCAGAAATATGGATTAATAGTTAGTGGATTGACTCATTTAATCAAACAGATAGCAAACAACTCTATTTAACTTAACATACTAAATATGTCAATTTGAACACAATACTTTTTTTAAAAATAAATTAGCTATGTCAACTCAAAACCTGATTTTTTTCGTATCGTACCGTATCAGAAATTTCACCCTTATTGATTTTATTCTACATGTAAAAAAACCAAGTAAACTAGTAATTACTTTAAGAAGCTCTCAAGAGGTTACCCACGCTAGTAATCATACAAGTCCCCCATTGTAACAACAATCTAGCCATTAGCAAATCATCATGCTACAACCTTTAACTAGATTTCCCTTT
Source organism: Flaveria bidentis (assembly GCA_018326385.1). NCBI lineage: Eukaryota > Viridiplantae > Streptophyta > Magnoliopsida > Asterales > Asteraceae > Flaveria > Flaveria bidentis. Next base: position 7,171 of record BJCM01000127.1, on the reverse strand, counting down.
AATTTCACTAAAATAATCAAACATTCAAATCATATTGCAACATAAAATCATACATTTCATCATTTGGTATCAAACATCTATGTGTTTCAATCTCTAGTGTCTTATACTTAAAACCCAACACACACTTTCAACTTCATCAACAAATGGATGTTACTTCTGTTCACAAACATCTCCACACCTCCGGCCACCGTGCCATCACAGACCACCGTAACTCCACCTACAAACAACCGGCTTTTCCAGCGACAACCGCCACCGGATTCCCGCTTCTCGCCATCGCGATAGCCTGCATCACGGCACTCACTTTTTTGATACTTAGCTACTTCTTGATCACCAAATGTTGTTACCCGTTAACGCGGTTCTTGATGACCCGAACCGCGGCCTCGGAGGAGCCCCCGTCGATCTACTCCACGCCCGCGTGGCAGATCACGGGGCTCGACGAGTCGCTGATCCAACAGATACCCGTTTGTCGCTATAGTAAACGCGACGGTGATAGCAAAAGGTTGTATAAATGTGTTGTTTGTTTAAATGAGTTTCAAGATTTGGACACGTTAAGAGTGTTACCTATTTGTGACCATGGGTTCCATTTGCACTGTATAGACATTTGGCTTAGGAGTAACCCGAACTGCCCGATTTGTCGAGTGAACATCGCGGGTGATGGCCCGAATTCAACGGGCCCGACCGTCCCAGCTTCTTCGCCCCAAGACCCGACACCATTGGCTCGTAGCAGCCCGACGAGCAGTGATCAAGATTTTGTCACAATTGAGTTGGGTGGGGACTTTCACGAGTCAAGAAAGTGTCACATTAGTCCGGTAGTTAGTGACGAAAGGGCAAGTGTCGCGAAAGATGAGGAGCTTGTGATACAACCCCTTAGGCGATCATTCTCAATGGATTCTGCGGTCGACTGTCATGTTTACTTGTCGGTTCAAGACATCATACGCAACCACGAAGAAGCTAACAGGACGAAACGACCATTTTTCTAGTTCGGGCATACGCGAGGATCGCGTAGCGCTATCCTTCCTCTTGAGTTGTAATTAGATGATTGTTTGATCTTCATGCTTGCATATTATTCCTTATTTTTGAGGTGTGACAAGATATTATATTCATTTTTCACTTGAAAAACCATTTTGTGACACATAGAAAACGGTCGCTAAGACTTTGAGTAATTTTGTTGTGCCAATGTTATGTTTGGAGAAACTGTAACGATAGAGTAAATCTATAAAGTGACGATGCCACTCATTTATGAAAAAGTAAGCATTTAGTGACATGACAAAAAGAACTATATAAAAATTTGGAGATGCAAAATAATAATAAAACAAAAGATATGGCAATCTTCACTTTTCACCAAGGTGGATTGTATTGGGTTATATCTTATAAAATACAAATTAATTACATTTATAGATTTACTAACCTATAAATTCGAGTGATATACTGGTAGTAAATATCATAAAAATCATATCCTACCAGTCAAAAAGAAAACATGAAAGAAAATCATACATAGAAACAATATTCACATATCATCTTTCATTATGTACTATGTTTTCGTATGATAAAATAACAAAAATGCTAATATACAACATAACACCCCACAATTAAACAAAAAAAAGCCAAAGAATAATAATTTTTTTTATCTTATGGATCATATGATCATGATCTTACGACCCGTAACTTGGTGGGTAAGGACATCTCTTGGGATTAATGCCACATGTGCAGCATGATAAGGATAATTTTACTGACTGTAACATTAGTTTTTACGGTCTGTAAGATTAAAGTGATTCAAATAATCATCTGGGGCATGACACGTGACCGTGACTCACCCCAAATCGTAGCTTATGGACCATAACATCCTCAAATTTACGATGTGTAAGGTTGATTGGTGTAGCATATAAATAGAATATTGAACTTGTTTAAAAGATTAAAAGTGAGCATTGCAATCCTCTGTTGGTCTAGAAGCATCCAAGAATGTTGTGTAAGATTTCGTTTAGTTTAATAACGTATATAATCACTTATAGTCTATCGAACTTGCGCTCATTTAACTAAATTCCTAAGTCAAAACTCGTTTAGAAGATTAAAAACGAGCATCTACAATCCTCTGTTGGTCTAAAAGCATCCAAGAAGTGTTGTGTAAGATTTCATTTAGTTTAAACATGTTTAAATAATCCTGAGAGTTATATTAACTAGAGATTACCTAATCTTATTATGTTGCATTTGTCCTTGACCACTTACACATTATTGTTCACAACTCATATTTGAGATATTCAACATTAAGACCTTAATTAAAAATAAGTACGTTATAAAACATCACATTGAAAATGTTTTAAAAGAAAACAAAAAAACAACTATTAGAAAAGAAAACCCTTGAAATCAACTTTAGTGATATGTACATTTGTGCTTCAATTTTGTATATATTATCATGCAAAACATGTTTTTGGGAAAACAATATCATGAAGCTGAGATGATATACTAAACTATAAAACATAATATGTTCATATTATATAAATGCATGATAATAATTTTAGTAAATTAATATTTTATTTTAAAAATGATATAGCTTTATAGCTTGATTTGCTTGCATAATGAGCGACTATAATTGACGATGATTACATATAATTTCATCAAAACGCTATCTTGACTATTAACATTATCTTTCAATCACCAACATTCCATCGCTATAGAGAGAAAAAACTTTTAAGTTTGTAGCTACATTGTATAGTCCAAAAACATAGAATATTAGAACTTTTAGCTACAAATGATCTTTAGTCTAATTGGTTAAAATGAGATACACATGTTATGTAAATAAATAGGAGGTCATGAGTTTAAGTCTCACTTTAAGTAAAAATGCTCAAAGTTGAATCAAGAGGTTTTCTCAGCAATAAGTTTCCTCCTGTGGGGGTTGAAGGTGCGGTTCCGGCTGGAAAAAGAATAAGTGAACCCGATTAAAATAACATTTATTATTCGAAGTTGAATCGTACATTTGTCGTTCAAAAAAAAATTAGAACCCTTAGCTAGAGGGGCATATTTGAAACATCTAAAAGAAGAGGGTGTAAAGTTAACTTCTACTAGCTTCGAGGCAACTGTAGTTAATATTCCAATATGGCCCCTGCAAGAGAGAAATTACAAGCCTTACGCCCCAAGCATCCGAAACCCCAATTTCATCAGATCTGCTCAGCCCCTCCTCCGCCGATCACCACCACCGTCTCCGGCCGCCTTCATCCGCCGTGAAATCTCACTCTACACCTCTCAATTTATCGGATACTTCTCACGGTTCGTTTTTTTATTATTATTGTCAGTCGATCACACAGATGCGTTAATCGTCACTTATAAGTTATAACCTGTTTGTTTACCAGCATTCGATTATGTTACTGTTCGATTTGAATTAGTTATGTCGAATTTTGAAGGATTTGAGGTGTTAGTGTTAGATCGCGAATATGGATATACTTTTGCACTGTTTCAGTTTGTTCGTGTTTCGAAATTGTATCAGTATGTTTGAATCAAAGTATCAGTATGCATCAGATAATGCTTTCAAAAAATTAGGGGTGGATTTGGATTATTGGTGTCGTACATGCTTAGAGTTTTACAGGATTTGCGATTTTGTAGTTGTTTTTAATGGTTATGAACATAGTATATCAACATTCAACACAACCAAATACATAGTGTCACTGAGTTTTGCTGTATATTTAGTCCAATTAGATTAACGTATACCTTCCAAATTTGAATACTGACGTGATAACAAAATTAATTACTGTTTTTGACCGAGGAAATTAACACTTGTTGGATGCTTTAGTAGTGGCATCGTATGTTTTTGGCCAAACATGAGTATCTAAACTGAATGTGCAGGAAAGAAGTGTTTGTTAATGAATCAAGCTCCTAGCAAGAAAAAAAATCATCTTGTTAATGGTTTGGGTACTTCTAAAGACTATATGTGTAATATCAGAAGTTGAAATTAGAATTAGATTTGCATAACCATAGCTATACCACAGTTTCTTAAGTATCCAGTCATCTGTATTTTTAGGGGGAAGTATATCAGACTAACTTTTAAAGACTATATGTGTAAGCATGCATCCGCGTGAAGCAGCAAGCAGTGTAATAATAATTGTCTTGTTTTATAGGTCCTTGAATATGTATGATCCTCTTGGAAACCCACCTGGAGGGGCAAGACCACCATCAAATACACCACAAACTCCTTTTGGGAATCCATTTTATGGTGCCAGTTCAGGATTAATCAGAGGTGGACTTGGTGCATATGGAGAAAAAATCTTAGGTTCAAGCTCTGAGTACGTGCAAAGTAATGTAAGTGACACTGCAACCATACTTTCAGTGATATGGTTATTTTTAAATCACTCCATCAGATCTCATTGATATTGATTTATGTGAAATGTAAAAAAGAGGCACAAAGTAGTCTCTAAAGCAATAGGAAGAGTATATCATGAACAATAGTACATAGTGTAGTAGTGTTAGGTGATTTACGGATTCAGTGAGGGTGTTACAAGAATATGATAAAAAGGCTTTTACCTATCGATAAACTAAATGCGCGGAGATAATACTAAATGCAAGTTTTGACTCAAATTTAAGAATGAGGGAGTAAAGAAGATTGCATTTGACTTTTCATCATTTTTTTATGATTCATGAATTTGTTACATTCCGTGTACAAAAGTTAATGCAATGAGGCTACTGTTGTTTGTCTTCTTAACAACTTTCTTTGGATCTAAATGCATTTCCGAAAGCGCATTTGGATGTAAATATATATTTTTTTTGCGAGTTTGTACTGCCGCAGTTAAATCGTTCTGTATTCAGTGTTTTTGTTTTGGATGCAGCTGTGGGCTAGTTAACCTTGTTTTCCATAAAAGTAAAAATTATACTCAACAACTCATTTGGGTACCACTAGTTACCAGCCATATAAAGTATAAACTGACGTGACACTAGGGGTTCAGGCATGAACCGTTACTGCTCCATCGGTGCTAATATATATATGTGTGTTTTCACATGTTCTCACCAAAATAAAATTAGACTTTAGGGATTTTCACTTTACAAGTTTTTGAACTAGATTAAATGTTAACCCCTATTCTAAGTTATTTGATAGAATTATACTCATAAGCAGTTGAATAAATGTCTCAAATTATGTGTTTTACATCCTCTGCAATCGGCACATTGTAATTCGGTATTTTCGGTAAACTCTATCAATCAGCACATCTTTGGATGTTTTAATGCATGGATATCAATATTGTATCTCTCTATATATTTGAGTCAGGCATATAATGCAAACCAGTGGATCAAATCGTACTGCACAATTCAATACCTGTCACCCTATATTCCTTGTTTTTGTGGTGGTGTTGCTTTTTTATTAGCATGTATAGTTTATTGATTGCATACTTGCTCCCATTTAGCAGCTACATGAACAAAAGGTTTTTGAATCAGTACATTAGGACCATGCTATGCTATGCGATGCTATATACACACACCCACACCCACACCCACACCTGGAGTCGTTGGTCTTTGACAATTAGTGGGATTATACTGGATATATTTGTTTTTGTTTGTTTGCATGAACAATTTTTTTCTTATATGGTGCAAGTGTACCAAATAAGAATGGAAACATAATGTGAAATGCAATTGGAATATTTTGTACCATTTTTCCATCTTTATAATGCTTATGTTTTAGTTTCATAGTCTCATACCTAACTTAAAAGTAAATTTAGGAAGCAAACATTGTGTGAAATGCGATTGGAATAATTTTAACTTTTCCCACCTTTATAATGCGCATGTCTTAGATTCATAGTCTCATACCTAACTTATAAGTAAATTTAGGAAACGGTTAAAGCAAATTAAAGTTCCAAACTCTAGATTCATTTAAACTGTACAATTATATTCATTCTTAACCTCTATATAACTTTAGGAAGAAAATAAGCAAATCAAATTTTAACTCAAGATACATGTAAAAATTACGATAACTCCAAGTTCCATCCAAAAACTGACATATAATGATTACATTATTTAGAACATAAACTGAATCATGCAAATGCTGCTGTTGATTCAAACTCAACACTTTTTGCTTCCTTCTTTCTTCTTTTTTATTGAAGCTGCTGTTGATTCTCATTCTCTTCCTAAGGACTTCAGCTTTATCAGTATATCACTATAAAGAGAGTTTGCGCTTTATCTATTCTGTTCTGGGCTTTTTGCTCTCAGCGTGTGCTTTTTACGCCTTGCACCTAGGCAATAGGTGCACCTTTTTGCCTTGAGTGCGCCTTGTGCCTTTACCACCTAGTTTTATATGATAACCTTTATGCTTGACAAAAAACTAACCTCTTATTAGCTTGTAATGTGCTTGGTAATCTCAAGTGTAATCAATCTGACATGTGATATGATGTTTGTGATTTTTAAGATTGGGTGTTTATTTCTTTAACATTTATTGGTTTTGTTCACAGATTAGTCGATACTTCTCTGATCCACAATATTATTTTCAAGTCAACGACCATTACGTGAGAAATAAATTGAAAGTCGTTCTATTCCCTTTCCTGCATAGGGTAAATTTTAGTTCATCATCATTTTGCTGGCCTTCATTTCGTTCTTTTTTTTAAGTTTTAATGTGTTATCTACAGGGTCATTGGACAAGAATTACTGAGCCCGTAGGGGGTCGGCTATCATATAAACCCCCTATTTATGATATCAATGCCCCAGATTTGTATATCCCATTGATGGCTTTTGGTACATACGTTGTTCTTGCTGGCTTCTCATTGGGACTTCAAGGAAAGTAAGTATTATCACCTTTACCCTAATATCATACTATACATACTTTTCAATTACGTTGAGCGGTTGAGGCAAGGGGGAACAGATATTTTTATCCGTAGTATGACCTCTAGACTCTAGGCTGTTATGTACAAGTTATAATCAACACAACTAGCAAGTAGCAAAATTGATGATTTTTTACTAAAGATGTGCGATCAGGTGTCCTGCTGTATGCATCGACCCGTTGGCCGAATGGACAGGTCATGTGGGTTAGGTAACGGATCAAAACAGAAAAAAAAAATTATGGGCAAAAACGGGTTGGGCTGGTTTGGCCCAAAACCTTATTTTTTCAAATGTTTTAGCTTCTTTTAAGTAGTGTGTCAGATAATTAAATGAATATCATAATATTTTTATGGTATCATTTTAAAAAAAAATAATTTGGAGATTTTAT
>BJCM01000126.1:0-22424 GCA_018326385.1 Flaveria bidentis | reverse complement strand
TATTGAATATTTAAAATCTTATAAATGTTAATAACTTTTTAAATTTATTTTATAAATTATAGAGTTTAAGTTAAATTGAATAAGTGACATATTTATTGTTTTTTGAACATAACAATAAATAAAATAACTAAACAATGAATTTGATTTATAGTATTAACTCAAACGGGTTCGGGTTTAGGTTTTCAGTTTGTAAATGGGTTGGATGTTACAGTATTAGAGATCCATATTTATGTGTTCTAGCGGTATCAAAACGTATAGGAAAGACATATGTAACATCACATGAAATATCATATATGTTGTTGATATAAGAAAAGAAAATCCATATAGAATGTCACATTTCAAACATCACTAACATGTTTTGAATGTCTTGATTGTGGATGAAACGAGAACTACACATTTAAGTACAATTAAATGGCAACAATCCCATAACAATTAACCTTTTGAGAAGTTTTTATTCGGACAAAAAAAAGCTCACAAGCTTCTCATAAGCAAAGTGAATGATCATGGTTATAATTAACGAATGTTATTGTATATTTGAACTAATTAAGTGTTTTTCAATTCCCTAATCCTTAATATCATATATTCATAACATTATGAAAAGGAGACAAACTATTGGAGACATAAATATAACAGGTATACCATCATGAAACTAGCTTGGATGGTAGAGACGCAAGCCTATTAAGATACGTTCTCAAATTTATTTAAGGAGAAAAGAAAAATGAAGCGAAAGGAAAGAAATAAATAGTTATGTTTTTAAGTTTTTTTAATTAAAATGAAATGAAAGAAAAATAAGAAAATTATTTTCCCGAATTAGTAAGAAATAGAATAGAAGGATGGGATCAAAAGAAATTAAAAGCAAAAAAGATATCCTTACACATTTGGAAAAAAGGAGAAAAGAGAAAAAAAAATAAAATAAAGATAAAAGAAGAAAAAGTAAAAGAATGTTTTCCTTTTTTTATTATTTTAAATAAACTTGAGAACATTAAAGAAGAGGTTGCGGATTCTATTCGGATAACAATATAGTTTAGAAATTTAAGCGTAAATGATTTTCTAACATTATTCTCATCTTAAGAAAATTCTACGCGATGATGTTAGAAAAAAAAAACAAAATATAATAGTGCAGTTTTCTTGTATAAATCAAATTATACAAAACATTTATTTATATTATTAAAATACATTATTGTCTTAGTCTCTTTTCAGCACCCCACAGTCAACTCTTGTCACTTCTCAGCACTTGACGTCTGCTAACCTTAACTTTCGTCAACAAAACGCCATTAAACTCCACCCCCATCTCCTTTATCGACCCTCATAACTCCACCATTATCAAGCTTTCACCTTTATTGAAAAACCTTCATTTTCTTCCACTACCCAAGATCAATCATCTTCTGTCATAAGGTACATCCGATTTCTGAAAGATTTGCTTTACTAATTCCAATGTTTAATCTTTAACCTACGTTATTAAAACCCTATTCTTTTCATTCTGCTTTTGGAGTATCTATCGTGAAACTTTGTGTCTGTTAAATGTGTAGCTAGGGTTTTGGAATTTGTTCATTGGAAACTTGATTGTATTGGGGGATTTTGAAATTGGAAGAAGCAATTTGACGCTGATGGATTCGAGATTTGGGAGAGTTTTTAGATCTGCTGATGGGGATGAAAATGGGATTCGATTTGGGAATGGGAGTATGCCTAATTTTGCAGATAATAATTGTGTGAACAATGGTCAAGTGTATGATATTGATAACACTATTTTGACTTATGATTTAGTCAATGAAGGTAGTAGGTATCAGACATCCATGTACAGTCAAAACTTTAGAGGTTTACAGTTTCCACCGTTAGACAATCCTCCTGTGGTTGATGTCAGGGCAAATCTTGAAGATGAACTTCATGAAGATTGCGACTTTTCGGATGCAATTTTGGGGTTTATTAGTCAGGTGCTTATGGAAGAAGATATGGAGGATAAATCCTGTATGCTTCAAGAGTCTTTAGATCTTCAAGCTGCAGAAAGACCCTTTTATGAAGTTCTTGGGAAGAAGTACCCACCGTCACCGTCACCGTCCCCATGGTCGCCACCGCCGCCTTCATTGGAAAGCGGTTTGACTTCTGTTGACCACTCTGGGAACAGCCTTTATGTTGAGAACTTGAGTGGAAGTGGTGTGAAGAATCCTGTAGTGCAGAATGGATCTCGTGTGTCGTTTGGATCTTCGAGTAACGGGGGGTTGGATTCGCCTGCAAGCACTGCGGATACATATGATCTTTGTAGTGAAAACCAAATGATGTGGCAGTTTAGAAAAGGGTTTGAAGAAGCTAACAAGTTTCTTCCTAGTGTCAATCAGTTGTTGAGTTCTACCAATGTAAGTCAAGGTCAGCAATTCGAAGAAAATCATCCCTTTTTAACAGGGTCAAAGATAAGAAAAAGTTGTGGCGAGGATATAGCCGAATTAGAAAAAGAAGAAAGAAGCATTAAGCAGGCTGCGGTTTTTCCAGATCCGACTTTGAGGACAGAAGAAATTGACTTGATTTTCCTCTCTAGTTTGGGAGAAGGTAAGGCTGCTTTAGAATCGTTTCGTGACACGTTACGTGAAGAAAAAGTTAAAGATTCATTAATAGATGTGGAAGATGTAAGTGCAAATAAAGGGAAAGGGAAAGGGAAAGGGAAAGGTAAAAGCAGAACTCGTGGTAAGAAACAAAACCGAAAGAAAGAGGTTATAGATTTGAGAACCCTTTTAATCACTTGTGCACAATCGGTTGCAGCTGATGATAGAAGGAAAGCAAATGAACTCTTGAAACAAATTAGGCAACATTCGTCTCCTTTTGGTGATGGAACACAGAGGTTAGCTCACTGTTTTGCAAACGGGCTTGAGGCCCGCTTAGCTGGCACTGGTAGTCAAATTCATAAAGCATTAGTTAACAAGAAAACATGTGCTGCAGACTATATCAAAGCTTACCATTTGTACATGGCATCATCCCCTTTTAGAAAACTTTCAAATTTTGCGTCCAACTGGACAATTATGGATAAAGCTGAGAATGCAGCGAGGGTACACATCATCGATTTTGGTATTTTATACGGGTTTCAATGGCCCACTTTCATTCAGCGTATTTCGTCAAGAAAAGGCGGGCCACCACAGGTTAGGATTACTGGAATCGAGTTTCCTCAACCGGGGTTTAGACCAGCCCAAAGGATTGATGAAACGGGTCGCAGGTTAGAGGCTTATGCTAAACAATTTAACGTTCCATTTGAATATCACTCAATCGCTAAAAGATGGGAAAATGTTACAGTTGAGGAATTAATGCTCGATGAAGGTGAGTTTTTAGTGGTTAACTGTATGTATCGAGCAAAAAACCTGCTTGATGAAACAGTAGTGGTGGATAGTGCTAGAAACATTGTTCTAAACCTGATTAAGAAGATTAATCCTGATATATTTATCCATGGAATTCTAAATGGATCTTACAACGCCCCGTTTTTCTTGACCCGTTTTCGTGAAGCCCTTTTTCATTTCTCAGCTTTATTTGATATTCTTGAAACCAATGTGGCCCGTGATCGACCTGAAAGGATGCTGCTTGAAACAGAGGTATTTGGAAGAGAAGCTTTGAATGTGATAGCATGTGAGGGATGGGAGAGGACTGAAAGGCCCGAGACGTATAAGCAATGGCATGTTCGTAATTTGAGGGTCGGGTTGGTTCCAGTTCCATTCTCGCGGTTCGTTTTCAAACGGGCTGCAGAGAAAGTGAGCTTATATCATAAGGATTTCATGATAGATGAAGACAACCACTGGCTTTTGCAGGGATGGAAAGGAAGAATTATTTATACCATTTCTTGTTGGAAATCTGGTGAATCGCCAGGTGAATCGCAGATATGTTGTTAATAAGTGGCTAGCTGCATTAACCGTAAGTACTTTTTAACCATCTTGATGTTAGATATCTTTTTGAAAGGTGCTGAATTTTAACACTCTGTTCAACTTCATCTTGGAAGGTGCTATATGTAGTTTTGTAAGCCTAATGAGTTGAACTATATGGTTTTTAATGGTTTCAGTTGTATACAAACCTTCTTGTATAATTTTCTTTGTTTTTTACCTTTGAACTGCGAAGATGTGGTTCATAATGTACAAGATGGATTCATTTGACCCGCTATAATTTTGTTTCTTGTACATTTGAAATGATTTGATTACTGTTCATGAGATTGTGAAAGTGCAAAGTGTAATATAGGATTGTGGATTTACCTCTTTTCCCCTCTAAATTAGGCAATATAGATTAAAAGGGATTGACTGCAGCAGTGCAGCATGTTCTGTTGCATTCTTGTACACAGGTTGGTTGCTGGGTTGAGTTTGGGTCAAAATGAGTTTAGGTTAGGAGCCATTTAGAAAATAGATTAGGTTGGGTTTGGACCAAAATGGGTTCGTGAAAATCGATTTAGAATTCCATTCGCGAAAATATTTGGTTTTCAACATCTCTTGTGTTTGATGCATCTATGGAGACCGAATTTCTAAAAAAATCGCCATCATGTTGGTACCTTCGTTGAACAACTAGAAACGTTTCAAAGTAAACACCATCACTTCTTACAACTCGGTAACTACATCTATATGATGAATAAGAATAAGAATAAGAATATTGAAATTGCTCTCAATGAAACACCCTCAAATATGTTTGATTATGTTTTTATTTATTTACTTATTTGTTTATGTAAAATTTTTATGCAATATGGTTTCATGAAGAATTGAACTAAAACACTTCGAAGCTCGGTAAAAAGTTGTGTTTTCCTAAATAAAACAGAACACACGAACATGAAACAATAATAATCTAATAATCCAGTTTGACCGATTTGTATATTTTCTATCACCCATGTTATCCATTGACTTCCATTTATAAGTTTAAAATTGTCGATCTTGATCCCCGAAAAACTTCAGAAAACTCATGCCAATAAATTAAGTCCAAAGCATTTCAACTAAAAGCAAATAGGTTAGGATTATCACCTCTACACAAACCTGATCTGTTAATTACATTCTTAAACCCTATATAATTTTGTGGATTGTATTATTTTTGTTCTTTTTTAACACAAGTGATAAGAATTATCAAGTTTTTATATCAGTCTCAAGCATACAAACTGTAAAATATAAGCTTGTAGCTCAATCATCCCTACGTCTAAATTCTAACTTCTATACCATTTATAAACTGTTAAAACCAATCAAACTGCCCTGTTTGACTCGGGTTGAGATCTATGTAATTCAATCTACAATTTCAAAAGAATCTACATCTAACAACTTCTATGCTATTTATAAACCGTAAGATTAATCAAACTGTTTGAAAATACCTTGTTTGACTCAAGTTGAGATTCATATAATCCAAATTTACAATTTCAAAAACCAGGTTTAACAATTTGACTCAGTTTAAAACTAGAGACTGATAATATGTTTTCTGTTTCCATTTTTATAACACACAATTATATGTATAATATTCATAAAGATCTTTATAATTTTAAGATTTTAATATAATCTACCTTTTTCAAAAATATTAGGAAGAAAACAGTTTAAATACCTCAAACCAACCAAGGCAAACTGTTTTGATTCATTCACCCAACCCAACTAGTTTGATAAGCCTTTTCCAAAAGGGTAGATACCAATTCGGTCCAAAATTTTGATCAAAACCAACCGAAAAGACAGTGAGCAGCCTAATTCCATGGTTACCACCAAACGTGACATTTTTCAAGACATCACACACGCATAGCAACATGATGATATTACAGACGATATCATAAACGATCCTGATGTCATACGCTTTTTTCACAACTTAAAACTGGTTTATATAAGCAGCAACCTTGACATACAAAGAAACTAGAAACAACACTTTTACGAGCAGTTTGTATCATAACTTGCCAAGCCCAGCAACTCAGGCCCTTCCAAACGAGGATTGTTCTCAAAGCTGCAAAACAGAATCGCCTATCATTAAGCTAACAACAAAAGCAAAATAAATTCTAAAAATAATAAAAACTGGAAATTATTGCCAAATTTGGAAAAGCCTTACTTGCTCAAAGGGATGCGTTCAAACGGACCAGTTGTAGGAATAGTGCCACAGAGGTCATTGTTTGATACATCTCTGCACAAAACACGCAAAAACTTTTTTAAGCATTGCTTAATTTGATGATGTAAAATACAGACTGATAAAGAATGAGCACATACAGCACTTTCAAGCTAGGAATACCACTGAGTTCCCTTGGGATTCTTCCGGTTAGACGATTATCATTAAGTCGCCTGCAGATTGGAAATGAGAAATTAATTATATATATTGACAGTCAAGTTATAGATATTGCTGAATGTAATCAAACTCACAAGAACACTATAGATTTCAATTTCCCGAGCGTAGATGGAATCTTTCCAGTAATATTGTTGTTGTAGAGATCCAAACTTATGAGGTTCTTCAAGTTACCGATCTCTGCAGGAATTGGACCTTGAATGTTGTTTTTGTAAAGCTCCCTGTATTCATTAAATTACATCATAGACCACGGCTGTTAATTGTAGTGATCAAAAGATGTAATAACAAGATGGACATGGCCTTTTGACTGAAATGTTTACTGTGCACACAAACTAAAAACAACTTACAGATACTTTAGGTGTTCGAGTTTTCCTAGTTCAGGTACAAGATGACCGGACAACTTTGAATTTCCTAGATCCCTGTAAAAGAACAATAATAATAAACATAATGAATTAAGTTTCATAATGCTAGACATAATAATGAGAGTTTGTAAGATTGAATTGATAAAGATTTGCTAGAACATATTAAATTAAGAATTATTACAATCAAAGATGCTCCCCGCGGAATCAAAGGAAATGTTGGTTTGGGTTTTGAGGTCAAACTCGAAATTGAGTTTTGAGTTACAACTAAACGTTTAATTTTTCTATTATGATTTCTCCTTCACTTGAGACCCTTTTGATTACAAATAATGCTACAGAGTATGCATCAAAGCATTAAGAGGAGATAGTATTCACACAAAGAGGAAGAGGAGAAAGAAGAAGCAATCACTCCACGTTTATAGGAGTGCATCTAAGTTTCTACTTTACAATTAAAAATTTTTTAATCAAATTTGGGCATTTCTAAATATCAAGTCTTATTCCTATTCTCGTATTTTCATTCTGGGATTCTTAACTCCAATTAGCAAAGGACCGGAGAAACTTTCTAGTTGGCTAAACTAACAAAAAAATAGAATATATTGGTGTATCGATTTTTATTGACCAATCCGAATTGCCTCTCAGAAACTATAATAGCCTCAAAAGGTCCAAGATGTAGACATTATTAGACCTTTTGATATAAAGATCAAGAAGACCTCATGAAAATAGAACATTTTCACATCGAAGATGTCAAACTCGTGATCCGCCACCAAACTTATTCCAAGAGAACTAGGATCTAACAGGTATTGCTAGCCTAGTTCTCTTACTGAATTACTCATTCAATAAGCATCCTAAATATTATGCCTCCAAGACGACTCAAACCTTCAAGAGACCTTTTATAAACACACAAAGGATTTACTTGTTCTTACGACTCTCTTCAAGTTCTAAACTTCTCATACAAATAAGGAATTTCACTTCTAACTATTTTTGCCTTCATTCAAAACTTGTTCTATTTGACTTCTAACTATCTTAATGTTAATTTCAGCTTTAGAACATGATACCTACATAAACATATCGATTTCAAATTAAGAACATCAGAACCTACATAATCCAAAACACAAAATCCCTACAACAACCGTAGAACAGTCAAATTCACTATCACAAACACAATTAAAGCGCAACAATTAGGTCAAAAACAACCAAAAAGACACAAGAGGTTATAAAATATAGGGATTTAGAGCAGAACTGCTTACACACGAGTAACATGGTTATCTTGATCACAAGTAATGTGAAACCACGTGCAGGGATTAACAAGATTGGGGTCCCAGCTCTGCAGAACGTTATCGGGGTCGTTTAAGCTCCGGCGAAGGGCGTAAAGCGCGTCGCCTTCGGAATTTGCACTCACGGGCGATGCAACAGCTGCTAATACAACAATCAGAGCACCTAATACGCCACAATCCATGGTGTGATTGCTGTAAGTTGTTGAAGATCAGAAGGTTGATTTATATGTGTGGGGAGTGAGTCAATGATGTTGATGAATGTTGATGAATGTTGGTGCGGTGGAGTGGGGGTGCTTTTGAATTTGACCCCACACAGTGGAATTGAGACGAATAGGGTTGAATGCGTGGTTGACTGACTCTTTTGGGTCTTTGCTTGTATTATTCGTAATTAAATCACTAATTAATAATTATGGATTACGATGCTAGTTTATTATTTATTGATCACGGACGCGTTTTGTTTTAGAATCAAAAATACGTTGAGAAATTGTGATAAGTTTGATATTTAAGAAAGGTTATGTAACATTCTATTTACTAGTTCCGAAGAGACCGTATTAATATAAACTAGTTCAAATTAATTCAATATTTTAGTTATGAATTGATTATAACTATTACATTTGAAACTTAAAGCCTATTAATAGTTCAGATGTTTGAATTGTTTAATACTTAATGATTCAGACTGTTTATCTCGCGAGCAAATATTTAAATGGTTCGGACATTTGCCCGTTAAGCATTCTACTACTGCTGAATAGTTAAGAGATTTAATGCTGAATAGTTAAGATTTTTTATCTGAATTGGTCAGACTTTTGTCTTTAGATCGTTAAACGATATACTAGCAATATATTTAAAAGGGATGTATTAAATTGGGTTTTAAAAAATAGAAAAACAAAACATATATGTGAAATGACCAATATACCCCTCATTTAACGGAGAATGTTGGATAAAGTTAACGGACTTGATAAATATGACAAGATTTGTAAACCACAGGGACCCAGATACGAATAAACAAACTATTAAATGAAAGTGATAATTTTCACCAAACTACAGGGACGAAAATGACAATTTACTCTATATACACATTAAATTAAAGAGCAACAAGGTTGCTACACTAAAATTTATTGAATTTATATTTTGGCCACAAAAGTTTCTTAGGTTTTCACTCCGACAACGTTAAGCCGGTACCTTTTGTCTTTTATCCCCGTTGTCATCTCGTTCTCACCACTGAAGACCAACAAGCCTTTAGCTCCAGCGCATTTTGACTTTTCGACTTTTCTTTATGTGCGATGATATGATTAAACAGTAGGCCTGTGGAGTCTCTATAGTCTCTAACAACATTGAAGTCAGCTTGGCTTATTATGAAATTTATGCAACTTTATACTCACTGTGTCACTGTTATATTGCATCAATAATACATATAATTTCATTTGGGTTTTATGATTTTTTGGATATATACTTAATAATATGCGTAAACAATCTGCACCCTCTCTCCAAACAAAGTCAATCCTTCAAGTCTTCAACGACATACACACCGCTGTTAGCAACATTAAGGGAATGGAAAAATAGGACCGTTATATGGCTATAAAATCACCTTAAAGCAATAATACAAGTGTTTATATGTTTCAAACATAGCGTTTATAAGTCATTAATTTTTTTACTTAAAATTAGTTAAGTATTAAACGACCTCTGTTACTATAACTTAACAACTGTGTTATGATTCTTAAGCCTCTTCGTGTTTCTGTTGCAAATAATCAACATAGCAAGAACAAACAAAAATGCAACCAATGACCCACTTTTAAACACAGTATCCTCATCATTTCTGTTCAGATGCCAGCTTTACCAATTGAACAAGATAAACAAAAAATGTCAAAAGTAAAATAACAATCTCTCATCAAAAGTTATATGCTTAAACTTCTCAACCAACTCTGTTGCTAACACTTTGATAAAGTGACCTAAGTTGTGTGTTCCATTTCTCCACAGCAGTGTATTTCTTCATTCCCTTTGATCTGCCACCACCCAAATTCCAAAATTATGAGAATCACATTATAATGCATGAAAATAGTTTAATATGTATGATAGATTTAACCTGTCCCCGCACTCCAGCAGCCTGTTAACTTGATCAATATGACCTTGAACCCGATTATCCAATATCAGTGAAACTAACAGCTGCTCCACATCAGCCTCTGGCACATTAAGCTCCTGAGAAACGCCACACCGTAAAATTGTAAGTACATGTATTTACATATTTATGTGTGTATATGTATATATAGAATTTTTTTTTTACCTTTGATATGAAGGGAATTCTGATTCTTGTGTAGGGTTTGATGAGCTTGAGTAACACTTGGGTTCTGATGTTTTTCAGAAGATCTTCAATATAATTTCTGATAAAGGGGTCATCCATGATGGTTCTTCTGTTACTCTGTCACAAATCATTTTAATAAATTGAACTCATAAGATATAGCATATACACAGAGAACTAATTTGTGCATAACTTATGGGTGCCTAACAATTGTACCTTGAGTATCTTTTCAAATTCCAATATTTCATTACGTTGGTATGCTGCAATCAAGTTTGTCATTGCCAAGATCTCTGGATCATTTTTGTATCTGGACCATTAAATTGGCAATCAGAAAGAGTAATACGAAATTATTATCATAAATGGTACAGGTGATAAAAGATGATTAAGTTCGGCACATACGGCTTTGCCTCTTGACCATCAAATGGATTGACCTCGGATTGCATAAGCATGTTAGCCAGTACCAAGTATCTGTGTAACATACAAATATAGGTCAAATTACGTTTATAGCATTTACAAAAACAAAATTGAGCTTAAAATTTGTAGTATACTTAAGACACTGAATTCTTCTTTGATTTCCAGCTTCATCATAGTTTTTAAAAGCTTCAAAAAAGTCAGTAGCTGCTTCTGCCCATTGGCGTTCTGCCATGTGCATCTTGCCACCACACTCATGTATGATACCCATGATCCTAGGATGAGGAATTGCTGATTTTATAGTAAGTGCTTTTTGGTAAAGTTGCTGTAAATAACACATAATAAAAACAAGTTATGAACAATAATCATAATGAGTTAAAACTTAAAACATGTGATGAATATAACATAAACCTAGTATTAAGAGCATCTGACCTTAAGTTTCTTGTTATTTTTAGTCTCTGTGTACATTTGAATCTCAATTGCATACACTTCCAATAACTGAGTTCCTTTCTTTTGATCATCAGTACCATCTGCCCGTTGACAAGATTTGTGAAGCTCCTTCAAAATCTGTTATATAAAAAATTTATGTTATGACAGATTTGACCCCAACAGAACTTAAGTACTAAACAGTGTCTTTTACATCCAGCTGCATACCTTATTCATTCTACCATATTCACCCATGTCAAACCAGATCTTGCAAAGCTTAAGATTTGTCTTGAACCATAATCTCTACATAAATGTATTAAAATATCAAATGGCATACATTAATAAGAGTCAGAAAAGATTAACTTAGCCCACTTCAGAAATAATCAAAAACTGTTACCTCATTCTTTGCTTCTTCGAGTGCTTTTAATGTGGTTTGATAGAACTCTTGTAGAAGACCAAAGTTCTGACTAGCAGAGCCGGATACAAAATCCATGATATTGTTTATACATTTTTCACTATAATTTCGAGTCACTGCAGACTTAATGTACGTTAACATTTCTCTATAAGCATCTGTCATCTCTTTGTACCTCCCTAAACGGTAATAAAGCTTTACAGTCTGTTTAAGTGCTTTGAATCCCCTTTTAAAACGAACAGATAAATCACATTAGTATTTGCAAATAAATTCTGCTTGAAGAAAATGCCACATTCATATACAAACAAGCAGGTTTATCAGCTAGCAAGAAAAACAAGCTAATGAAAAAAAAGTTAGAGATTGTTTCAGCCCAGTCTGTGTTAAGTGCCCTGAATTTAAATTCCCTTTCACTTAGAACAGATAAATCACATTAGTATTTGCAAACAAAATCTGCTTGAAGAAAATGCCATAATCATACAGAAACAAGCAGGTTTATCAGCAAGTAAAGGGGAAGAAAAAAGACAAAACAGGCTAATGAAACACAGTAGAGATTGTTTCAGCCAACAGTGTCATATTTAACTCCTTTTCTAGTTTACAAAAAGTTAAATCTACACACAACATCATTCTCTAAAATCACTGGAAACATGCAATATTCAACACTTATATTTGATTTTGCAACATATTTCAGCCAGATACATTCATTGCAAACTGTAAGGGATATTCAAGGTGCAGTGCTTATTATGGATATGAATAGATCCGCCAACAGCTTTTAACAGACATGAGACATCAAGAACTGTTTTACTGTCTTAAGAAATAAATTCCCATAAATGGTTTACTTTCTGCTACTTATTATATCCAGTAATCAGTATAGCCATATATATGCTAGCAGTCTAATTTAAATAGACTCACCATTCTGCTTTCTCTGGTTCCATCTGAACTACTTCAGCAAAACCACTGAGTGCAGCCTCTGGATCAGTCTCAACCAAGCCTGTCAACAACAAAGAATGACATACAACTCAACCTTTGTATAACATTAAACTAGAGAAGTTATACTACATAAGATGAAAGCTATAAAACACCAAATCATAAAAATCAACCAAAATATCAGCCAGATTCTAAATCCACACTTTGTGCTAGTTGTTTTACATTTACAGCCTGTCTCAGATATATGCCAATGGTGCCTAACTTAATAGACCTAAAAATTTAACTTAAACTAGGTCAAAAAGATTTAATAAAGCATAAGATTACACCAGTACAATAAAATTGTACATGTGAAACACATTGGCCTGTATGATATAAAGATTGATATGGCAAAATGTTATCTATAAACATGATATAGAAGACCATTTCACAAATTCCACATGCTATAACAGTATAACTCAAGGTATCGTCTTGATAGCTTGACAAGAGTACATAACTTCTTTCTTGATCACTAGATAATCTATCTGCTTAAATGTTGCACTAACTTCTATACAAAATCAAGAGAAGACTTAAAGGTTTCAGCATATAACATCTTATCAAGTGTGTGCCATTTCTGGTTTAATAAGGACTGTTAAACAAAGATTTGAGTTTATAGGCATAAGTGACATAGGAATCAAAATTAAACTTATACAATAGCAACTATAACTTGGCCGTAAACATTTCTAAATGTAATAATATAACAATAAGCTTTCATCCCAACTTAGTAAAGGTAGACTAAAATGAACAAAAAGAAATGATAATGCCGTAAAATCCAATGGAAACCATAAAGAAGTGAATCCCTTGAAAAATCACATAACACAAATGGAATCATTTCTCACATGCGAGCTGCGGCCAACAACTTTGCAATATTTAGTTATATCTAACTATCTAAGTGCACAAAAATGCATCCATATCTAGAGATTCATTTGATAGATGCAGTTGGATACCAAACAATTGAAGAGCATATGAAATCAACCAAAATATTAGCCGGATTCTATCCAGCACTTGTACTAGTTGTTTTACATTTACAACATGTCTTAGCTAGTTAGATATACGCCAAATGTGCCTAACTTAATATACCTAAAAAAATTAACCCAAAGTAGGTCAAAAAGATATAATCAAGCATATCATTTACACCACTACAATAATTTGTGCATGTGAAACACATTGGCTGGCAAAATGCCATCCATAAACATGAAATAGAAAACCCTTTCACAAATTTCAGATGCTATAACAGTATATCTCATGGTATCGTCTTTGATAGCCTGACCAGAGTACATCACTTCTTTTATGGATCACCAAATAATCTTTTTCAGAGTCAAAACAAATGAGTTAATCATATGGCGCATCAAATACAAGTTATAGCGCACCCAAAATTCTGAACTAAAGGACTTAATTTGTATTTATAATTAATATGCTTTTCACATCTTATTGCTTGTTTTTTTATCCCTGTTCTAACTCTCAAAATTCGAAGTTTGATGATCCTTTTCTAATACAAGTCAATAAAACATCAATCTCTTTTGGTCGCTTTGTGTTCATTCCAGTGATACGCAATCTTTTTCTTTCATCATAAATTTGCGATGAGTTTGTAACCCAATCCTTAGAGAATAGAAATCCCTGTTGTCAATAGCAGCTATAGAGACCGCTATAGCGCGCTATGTAGCGTGGTGTCATTCCCTCGCTATTTGTAAATAGCGACTACATAGCGTATTTTTTATTTTTTTAAAATTTTTTATTTAGTAAATATGAGGTTTAGATGATTAGTAATCAAGTATTTTAGCTATTTTGGGGGTCTTTGCTTAGATTTCCCACTACTTTATTACTAAACATGCTTATCTATTGAATGTAGAACAATCTTACATATTATTCTACTTAATTGCTAAACACGAATAAAAATAGAGCCTTCACAGACCATTGTTGCACGGCATTCTAATTGTGACTCGGTTTTCTTTATACGCAATTACGCATTTACCTAAAGATCCCAAATCATCATTGCATCTGCCAAATTTGGCATCACATATGTTAGGAGCAACAACCCATCTTGATATCACATCATCACAAAAAAGGTTGCAAAATAGATGCTTCTTTCTTAGAGAAAGATGAGCGGCATGATGAAAAATGAAACAAAATCATTGACTTGTATTAAATTGATGTCTTTAGAAAAAATCATCTTGATTGTATAGATTAAGCAAACATGCAAGATTCATAAATTAAAGTTTGCAAAACATTTATTTTCTTAACCATACAAGATGAAATCAAAATTTGTTTTACGGCTTGTATAATATGATAATTTCTTTGCTTAAATGTTAGATATTACACTTATGAATGACTTACTAATATACCCATTGATCGGAGAGAAGTAACCTTACAATCAGACTCATCAACGAAACATTAAAGTAACTGATTTACTTGAATAGCATATAGTTCATATTAATCTACTTTGTCAAAACTATAATCATGTTTCTATATTGGTTATATCTATCTGCTTAAATGTCGCATTAACTTCTATACAAAAATACAAAATCAAGAGAAGCCTTAAAGGTTTCAGCATATATCATGTTATCAAGTGTGTGTCGTTTCTGGTTTAATAACGACCGTTAAACAAAGAACCGAGCTTTATAGGCATAAATGACATAAGAATCAAAATTAAACTTATACAATAGTCACGACAACCTGGCCGTAAACACTCCTACATGTAATAACACAACAATAAGCTGTCATCCCGATTTAGTAAGGTAGACTAAAATGAACCAAAAGAAATGATAATGCCGTAAAATCCAACGGAAACCATAAAGAAGTGAATCCTTTGAAAATCACATAACTGAGGCCAACAACTTTGCAATATTTACTTATATGTAAGTGCACAAAGATGCATCCATATCTGATTGCGGATACTAGACAAATTAAAGAGCATATGAACTCCAAAGTAGAAAAACACACATAACTCCAACATCAAAGTTACATCCATAAAATGGCACCCTAGTTGCTTACGCTTTTCTGTACCCACAACTGGTAAGCATACAATCAGCAATCAGTTCTATAAGGGAACAATTAAAACACCTAAAGAGTCGATTCAGTACCTTTAGAATTGTAATACTGATTCTCAATGTCAACATCTTGCTCTTCAGGTTCCTCCTCGGAGTACTCGAACCCGTAATCCTCCATGTCTGCATCTAAACGAGATAACGGAAACAAAAAGCGTAATCACAAGCTTGCAACAACGCAAATCCACTGAATAATTGTAAAACACACGAACGCACTAATGGTGTGTGTGCGTTTCTGTAGATTGGTCGTGTATGAGTGCAATTGAAAACCTTAAAGGAAGTGAAAATCACCTGAACCCATGGTTGAATGACGATGATACGAAGACGATGAATAGAAGATCGATCGGAGGCCTAGGGTTTGGTTTTGAAATGTAACACTCGTTGTGGGTGTTGCCTTGCTCAAGGAGTCAAAAAGGGTGTTTGGAAATTGGGATTTGCATATTAATTTTTAACAAAATATAATTATGTAGTTTTATAAAAATTAAAAATTAAGAAATTAATAAATATAAAATTAATAAAAAAAATCAGACGTGTTGTTTGTAAATCCATTTTAATTCAATGATTCTGAATCCAATAATAAGTGGTTGTAGACGAATAATTTTATTAAAAATATTCTAGTGGTAGAATGTGTTTTTTGATGTAATTCTGTAAAAAAAGCTTATATAGATGGTTGATAAAAACAAATTAAGAGATGGTTTCATATAATTTTTTTATATTATTTATTTAAGTTTAAAACTCAAAAATGTTTACTGGTTTTAGAAAGAAATAAAAATAAGTGATCTTATAAAATTTTAAATAAGCAATACAAACCCACGGATAGTATTTTTTTCACAGCTAATTGTTATTATGATTATAATAATAAATATTAAATTGATAATATGTAATAGAACAGAATGTGATTCTTAAACTTTTTGTATCACCTTGGATTATATTAGCCGATAAATATTTGGTTAAGAGGTGTCATGTCAAAATATTAAAAAAACATTAATTACATGATATCCTTGAATTTGATAAAAACTGGTATTAAGCTTCTTATGTTGTAACGGGGGGCGTGAAATCGTGTTAAGTAGCACCAATAACACACCACCATCACTAACCACCAACACCGAAAAACTCGTCTTAAAAAAGAAATAAACAACGGAAAAAACAAACCAAACGAAGAGCAATCATAAAAACGATGTACCAAGCGGGTTGCAACAGAGGCATTAAACATGAAAAAATAAGTGTAAAAACGTTGAATCACACACGCACGTTGCGGTGTGTTAACTCGGAAAATTTAGATCGAAACGTAAATCGAAAATTTTATAAAATATGAAAAGCATGAAACAAAGTTGAAAGTAAAAATATATTATGACTAAAATATAAAATATGTAAGAATATTAGGTTAAAAATAAAAAATTAAAAATTAAAAACAAGTTAAAAGATGGATACAACCCACTAAATCACATATTAAAACCCCAAATATAGGTCAAAGTTGGTAATTGATATATTCTATTGCGGCTGAAATGTAAGCCAATTATTAAAACATTTATGTAAACACATGCGCTACATGAGTGTTAATAATATATGAAATATTATATTAGAAAATAATACCATTAAAGTTCATTCTGTAAAAACCATGTAGTGCATATTTTATGTGTAAAGTATGCAATGAAAATTATAAGTTGATAATGTTTAAAATTAGAATGCAATGAAAATGATTTTTTTTAATGCCCAAGCTTCTTCAATTTACTTAGAGTGATTCACTCAACACTTCAAAATCAAGAAGTCTAAGTACAATCGTAATGTAAAAACTAAATTGATAATTAGTAATATGTTAATTTTGTTTAAATATTTGCAACTATGTTTTTTCAGTGGTAATAATTACAATTACCTGTATTTTTTAACACATTTATACATAACCTATATTATGTATAAAGCATATGAGAAGTGTATTTTAAAATATCATTAAATTAAAAACACTTACCTCACTCAATGCATAAGCTACACTCATCTTTAAGGGTAAAATAGTATTTATAACATTATTTATATATTACCCCTTACAATTAGTTACATAATAACTTTATAATTACTATAAATTACATAAAGTTTTACATTATCTACCCATAAACAAAAAAAAACTTAATTTGTTTTAAGATTTATGTTATATAAATCCATCATATTTAAAACTTTTTGATACTACAATCGTAAATGTGTATTTTTTTAACGTTTTGGTGTAAATTTTTTGTTGAATTGATATGTATTTTGTAATGTATAATAACTTAATGCATAAATATACAAGTCATCATACAGGATACATTTCTTTGGTGTTTTATATTTTATCTTAGAAAAAATATAATATTTTTTTGTAAAGTTACTTTAAGATTAACAAAAATTAAAAACTCGTGTTGGATGTAAAACGTTACCCCGTCGCATTGCGCGGGCACACTTCTTACCAGTTAACTTGATTAGGGATTATACTTAATTTTCACGTAGAGTGACAAATATATTTTGATGTTTAGTTTTCATTACAACGTGTTTTGATTTCTGGTTCTCATTACTCTTAAGAGAACCCAAATAAATAGTAAATTTCAGATTGTGAGCCATTCATTTCAAAGAGAAAGGAGATCAACGATTGTGGTTTTTTAATACATATATTACACATGTGGTTTTTTTTTTAATACATAGTCTCTTTTAATTGTTCTGTTCGCGAGGTTCATTGATGTATTAACATAGTGAAAAAATATTTCATTTTTTCCACTCGGTTGATATAAAGCTTGCTTCTTATACGGATAAGACTCCCATATAATATATTACACTCATACAACAAGGTTTAAAAATAATAAGATGACGATAAACCTTACTTTTATATTGGATAAGTCGAGAAGTCATATACATTCGCACATGATGAAACTGTGATCATGGATATTGGATATATGTCAATCCAAAAGTTGCATATACGTTATAGGTCGTTAGTTCAAGCACTTAGCATCCCTAACGACTTGCTAGATTCATTACAATAATAATATCATCCTCCATTAAAAAAAATGTAGCATGTAACTTATTTTGCAATAAAAAGTTAACTTGAAATGGATCAAAATAAACCAAACATTCAAATCAAAATCAATACTAGAGAGTGAAATCATCCATGATTGATGAGTAATACCAAACTCAATCTCTTAAATTTCACCATCCCATAGTTCCTCGACGCTTCTGTACTCACCATAAGTTTCATTCACCAGAAATTCTCCCCTAACAAGTCTTGCCTGCAAGAAACTCATCATTCAAATGTCAAGAAAAATTAACTATCTTTCAGTTTGATTATAATTATTATTAAGATGATGATGATGATGAAATAGAAAGCTTGCCTGTTCGATTTTCGAAAACTCTGCGAACAAGTCATCAGGAATGGACCAATCAAACACATCAAAATTCTCTTTGATTCGAGCTTCATTTGTACTTTTTGGGAGCACACTATGACCCATCTGCAAACCCCATCGGAGCGCCACCTGTGCAGGAGTTTTGCCGACTTTCTCTGCAACCGATGTCAGAATCGGATGCTGCAGAACATTGCTCTTGAGCCATTTTGTCCCCGGTGAACCAAGTGGTGAATATCCCTGCATACTCAAATGAAGGGCAGAAGTTAATAGTTTGATTATGAAACTAATTAGCATCAAATCAGTTGATTTTGATGACTTACAGAAAGGTGGACACCGTTAGCTTTACAAAATTCACGCAGTTTAGTTTGCTGCCATGACGGATGGCACTCCACCTGGTTCACAACTGGTGGAACACGTGCCACTGCTAATAAGTCAGCCAGTTTCTTTGAGGAAAAGTTGCTAACACCTAAACCTCGAGTCATGCCGTTATCATAGCATGACTCCATTGCTTTCCATGTTGCAGGTATATCAGTCGGAATCAGGTTTTCAGGTTTGAATCCAGGTGTCCCCTTCTTTGTTCTTGCTGGCCAGTGAATCTTGAACAGATTGAATGATAGATATATAAAGATTTGAGCCAAAGTAGAAACGAGGGTATAATAGTTGGAAATTGCGAAAACTTACAAGATACAAATTGATATAATCAAGCTGCAAGTCTTTCAAAGTATTTTCCAATGCTACAGGCACATCTTCTGGTGCATGATTATTGCACCTGTAAAGTGTAGGATTCGTGTGTTAATTAAAAAAAGGTGGAATCTTGATACAAGTACTTAATTTGAAGGTAAATGATTAAGGATTACAACGAACCATAGTTTGGAGGTGATCCACAAGTCTTCTCGCTGCACTACACCATCTTCGAAAAGCTTCTTCAATGCTACACCGATCTTCAAAACCAAAAAAGTAGGAGTTATGTTTTGAATCATGGATATTGCAAGTAACTTTTTGGACCAGTCAAAAGTTTGCTATAAAATGGATGCTTATTCAGATTGCTAATTCAAAAAATGATGAGCTCTTTTGGTTTCAATGCATTCCTAGTATGTTGGATAATTTGCTATAAAATATATGTGAAACAACATAATTCATTGATTGAGACGGTGAAGTAGTGAACCAAAGCTCAATAAACAAACGATCTTCATTTCATACGATCAACGTAGTGACAAAACCACTAAACCAAGTGCATGCACCATCTTAGTC
This sequence comes from Flaveria bidentis, assembly GCA_018326385.1. Classification (NCBI taxonomy): domain Eukaryota; kingdom Viridiplantae; phylum Streptophyta; class Magnoliopsida; order Asterales; family Asteraceae; genus Flaveria; species Flaveria bidentis. Next base: position 2,392 of record BJCM01000126.1, on the reverse strand, counting down.
ACAAGCATTGCCCATTAACTAGTGTCAATTTAAAACTCTCATTATCAATGGTTGATCCAAGTGGAGAACCCTTTGCGAAACAAGGCCCATGTCGCCAGTCATCGTGCGTACCACAATGAAACATAATTATTTGACTGTGTACACACCATAGTGAAAGAAATTTTGAAAGTTTATCTACCACAATAGAACAAATTTTGAAAGTATATAAATTATGCATGTTTATCCCACATACTAGTTTTTACTGGTTATTTGGTAGCTAGTCACCATATGCATCAAAATAAAACATAATTTGAAAGTTTACATCAATATGCTATTTAACTCTATGGCATATTGTATAACACTACAAACATACCTCCTTTTCGTTGCCATATATTTGAGCACAATCAATGTGGCGGTAACCAGCCTGCAAAAGAAAACCACATGATTAACAGATAATCATACACATACTCTCCTTGTGTTATACATATTAATACACAATTAACTTAATGAATTTAAAATATAAATACCAATAAACACATAGGGAAGTGTTATCTTCAAAACTCTTATTTTTGTAGGACCCGTGAGAAACTTTTTTTTACATACATGTAAGACAGTTTTATGAAAAACTTTTTTTACATATGTGTAAAACAATTATATTTTTTCACACGTGTTTACACATAATCTATCCTTATAATCTTTTACACCTTTTGACACATGACATTCTCACGGCCGCTCTCCCATTTAATAACCTACCTAAAGTATTTATTCTATATTTACAAGTCAAATAACTGATTTCCAAAATTTTCTTTCTCTCTATATATTCTATTTTTTACGACAAATGCACGATCTTGCTTCGGAAGATAGATGTTATCTTAATGGGAACCATCTATCCGTTTCCCAACCGAAACCACACCCCCAACCCCTCACGAGGAAACCCATTACTAGGAAATAGAGTGTCTCAATAACATAAACGTGTGTTTGTATAATCCAACCTTTATTTTTTATAGCCTAATTAAATTTAAAATATAACATGTCTATATTGGTTATTGAGATACTTTATTATTTTTATATTAATATATATTATAAATACATATATTGGTTATTGGTATATTTTTTCTCTTTTTCTCTCTACACACATAGAGAGAGAGAAAAAAAAAAGAGAAATAATGATATTTTGATAATATTTACTAATGTTTTTTTATAATTCACTTACAAATATTTTATATAATTAAATACTAGACTCACAAATTTATAGAGAACAAAATGTGAATGCTCCAACTAAAACATTTATTTATAAATAAGTATTTTATAAAAGTAAAAAAATAAACCCAAAAAATATTATTAATTAATAAATCATAAATGAATGAAAAATGTTTAAAATATAAAATATATCAGAATTTTACTTACGGTCATAAGCTCACTACGGCCCTGTCATTACGGGCCATAATGGACAATACGAGCTTACGGTCCGTAACGGACAATACGTGCCGTAAAAAATCATGAATTGACTAATTTGATATTTTCTAGACTAGCTTTTTCCGGATATCACTATGGGTGTATCTACCCAAAAAGAAATATCAGTTCTTTTCATATTTCCCCCGACACACTAACACAAATCTGTAACAAACACCAAACTAATTCATTTGACCCCAAACCCCAAATTGCAACATTCTCCACTTCCGTTTCCCAAATTCATCTGAAATCTCAACGAACATAATCAGCTTAAAATAATCATTCAAAATCACACAAAAACAACACAGATCAATCCACAATACACACATGCAAACAGTATCACACTTCAAATCACCTATTCACCTTCTTAGGCGACACTGGATTAACTAAAATCAAATTCCGATGAACATCGACAACAAAAGGAGTATAGAAAGACGGCGAACCTTCACGGCGGCGTAAACAGCGTCGCCGACAACACCGGGGTCCGATTGCCACGTCCCCAGACCAACGGATGGAATCCGAGTGTTGTTTTTGAGATCGAAGAAGCGAATTCCGGTGGCCATCTTCAGACAAGAGTTTAGTCAAGAGTCGGTGAAATGAAGGAGTAATTTGAGGAAGAAGAAACAAAAGCGAAAATGATGACTGATTAGTGCCATTGAATGAGTATAAATGGTCCACCGTTGCGGGCTTGAAATCATGAAAATATTATTATTTTATTTTGATTTGATGGGAAAAGATACACAAATCAGGAACCTTTTAGGTTTGTGTTTGATTTTCGTTGAGACTCGGTCGGATGGTTTAGCCGGTCAGGACGTTTGATTTTCAGGTGTTGGCTGTTGACCCGGTCGTCTGATCGATACCGTAAAATCGACCTCGCTGACCATACAGCCGACCCGATCGCTCTCGCCCTCCCTCCCTACGCCGCTCCTGCCCTCCCTCCGTCGCACTGTCATTCCCATAG
>BJCM01000125.1:0-10037 GCA_018326385.1 Flaveria bidentis | reverse complement strand
CATCCTTTCCACCATGTCATACGAAAAGCCATGATTTATTAGGGTCATAAACATTGAGGATTCTGGCCTATCTTCAAGTATGTCTTATGTGGTTAGTAGGTCATCAGCCTTTTCTTCTTTTTGATCTTTGGCAGATTCATCCTTTGTGAGCTCATTCCATTCATCATCACTACCTGTTTCAGCAGGAGACATAGGCTTTAAGGATGAAGATCCAACAGATTTTGACCTTTTAGGTGAATCTTGCATTTCAATCAATTCCTTCTTCACAACACCCAAGTACTTCCTTTTTCTTCTGTATTGAATGATTTGCTTTGTGGTCTCAAAAGCTTCTTTTGTTTGATTTGTTGCAGGAGCAGCATTTGATTCTAGGACACAGATTTTCAATTTTAGCTCCTCAAGCTCTTCTTCTTTTCTTTTCAACAAAGATGATTGAGTAGAGAGAGAGTCGGTTACTTGATCAATTTTCAGCATGAGCTTCTTATTTTCATTCCTCTTAAACTTTACTGATTCTTTGAGATCAAATTCTTGTTGAAGAAGAGCATCAATCAATTCATTATTGCATTGAGCATCTTCTCTAAATCTTTGGATTCTTGCTTCTTGCTGTATTAGTTGATCATCTTTTTCCTTAATCATCCCTTTCAACTCTTGAATTCTTTGCTTTTTATAGTTTGAATTCACAACATGCTTGTTGTATTCAGAAACCAGATAAATTTTGCTCATTGGGATATCATTATCACTAAGATCATTTTCATTGTAAGCAATTACATCCACATAGTTGGCTTCTTCTTCTTCTTTCTGATGTTGAACAATAATCTCACCATCATTCACATCTTCAGGTGCTACACTAGCTGAGCTTGAACTTGACTCAACTACTTGCTTTGCGTGTTCTTGATATGGTTGTTGTTGTTGCTGATGGACAATGACTAGAGAGACTAGTTCTGTATTATTTGAATAGACAAGGGATTCAGTCTTGGTTAGTGATAATTGAACAGTACTAGCTTGTGAGGCTAAGACTGTCTCCCTTATGTAAAAGCTCTCAGTGGATTGCTTTTCTATTATTGGAGAATGATTTGATGAAAGAGGGTGAATAAGAGAGATTGGCTGAGTGTCTTAGCTGGCTAGTGATTGTGATTGGGGTGTTTGTGGTTGATTTGGTGATAGAGGGTGGATTGGAGAGATTGGTTGAGTGTTTTGGCTGGTAGGTGATTGTGATTGGGGTGTTTGAGGTTGTTGATAAATGGGTGATTGAGGAGGTGAAGATGATGCTTGCTCAGAGTTAGTGGATGAACTTTCTTGAACTTCTTCCCATATCAATTCATGAGGAATGATTGCATTTGCAAGTACCACATGAGCAAACATGGGCATGTCTCCTTCTTCATACTTCCTGATTATCTTATTCTATTCAGATGTCCCTAGGTGTGCTTGAACAAACACATCCCCATCTATAGCAGTCCCAGGCAGATCAACATTGATGATCAGTTGTAGAAGCCTTGGAAACATGTACATCTTGTCAGCCTTTTGCACTTTGATGTGGTCACATAAACAATTGAAGATGTACCTGGAGTAGTTGTATGTTCTTCCCTCAAAGATACCAATGATCCCTGAAGAAATATGCATTGAAAATCTGTCAAGTCTAGATTTCCTGTTAGAGATGCACTTAAGATAAGTGTGACAGAGAAATTCGTATGGCTTGCACAGTCTTTCTTTCTTGATTTCTCCCTTCTCGAAGTCACCATCATATCCTATTAGATTGAACACCCTCTTAATGTATTCATTTTCAAACACATCAAGGTGACCCGCTTCTAGATCTCCCAACTCTAGAACCCTCCTTATTGTCTGCTCATTCATCCTCGGGCTTTGATTCTTCACTTCCGCCATGATAACTTCTCCATCTTCTTCTATTCATGTGGAGTTCCAGAAGTCAGTAATGTGCGATAGATGTATCACTGGCTCCGCTGACAAAGCATAAAACAACCTGGATCTTCTTAGATATCATATAATGTCTTGACATCCTTCTGAAACAGGGTTGTTAGGGTTTAAGAAAGCACACACATTGTGCTCTCTCGCAAATCTATTAGCCATCTATCCATAAGAATAAGGAAGATTATGTTAGAATCAACATTATTGACATGAGAATGCGAACAGTTGTGAGGATAACCAAGAATCCTATAGTTCATTATTGATCATTATGACATGTTTTACCTGGAACACAAAGATCTAAGATCAGGATTATGTGTTTGTTAGATGTTTTGATTAGGTGATTTTGAATGTTTGTGAAAGGGGAAACAATTTTTGTTTAGTGCGTTTTTCTAGGTCTGAAAAAGTGTTCTGAAAAAGTGAGTAATGAATATTGAAGTCAAAGAACATCATTTATTATAACTTAAACTTTCATAGGTTACCAATCTATAAAATTATATATTACTTTTTGGAGCATTGGCTCATCCGTACTTTACCAATCTACAGATAGACAAGTTTTATTAAATTTCATATCATTGCTTTTGCTGATGCTAAAGGCATTGTAGCTTCTGCCAATGCTTGGAATGCACTGTAGCTTCTGCTGATGCTTGATATGCACGGTCGAAGCTTATTTTGTTGTATGGTCCTAGTCAACTGCTTAGAACCATTTATTTCTATTGGAACTTGTTGACTTTGTATTCATCACAATTGTGCACAAGAAGGTTTAAAATTCAATAACTTCATGCATCCAAAAGCCAAGATAGTGCTTAGATTCCAATTCCTTCATATTGATAATTCATGACAATTCTGTTGTTAACTTATTTTCATGATTCTACTCCCCCTAAATTTTTTATTAATGATGAATGAATGCATTTATCATAAATTTCTAAGAAGAATATCATGAAAGACACATGTCTGTCCAAACAGAAAGAAATTAAACTAAAAAAAATGAAATAAGGACTATGTACAAGCATATATATACACATAGAATAGGATCATACTATAATACTAAGCATCTTCCTAATGAGTTAATTTATTGAAATGATACTTGAACTTAGTTTTGTTTGCAAGTATGTTTGTCCACTTAAATCCATACAAGAGTATTGTATCAACTAGGCAAGTTGTTTATCATGTTTTCATGTTTATTAGTGAGTAACTGTTATGGGCTTCACATTCAATTCACTTAGAGTTTTTCCTCCCTTTATGAATCAAATTATCACTTTTTCACACTTACAAACTATGTACTTTAAGTTATAAGTTCTATCTTGAGATGCATTGGACATCTCATTAATGCATTATTGAAAAAGCTCTAGAAATAATATACAGTTGATCACATAGCATTCTTTTGAGAGCTTAGATATGATTATCATCAGGTCACTAGGTCTTTACTCATGTAAAACAGAGGTGCCTTTAACCCAGATCTTTGTTTACACAAAACAGATGGATGATGAGGATCATTATCTTTTCGCCAGTTGGTTACAAATGTAAACCATGGTGATCATACACCCAGGTCTTTGTTTACACAAAATAGAGGGAGTAACATTTACAAAGATAGATATTATAAAGTGTCGGTACATAGTGTGCTTAGATGAGTGATTTGGTCACATCTGAATATGACTCATTTTCTGTATCCTTAAAATGAAGTTTCCCACATATAATCACTTTGCATTACGTTAGGCATGCACTAAGTGCAGTTTCCACTCAAGATGAATCTACTTATATGTCAAGTAACTAGATCAGATTTAATGATATTGAAGAATTCAGGTAGAAGCAAAGATATAGAATACTATCATTTCCCAAACATATGTCATGCAAAAAATTTATCATTATTATTATTATTAAGATAATTTACAACGACAGACACATGCTTTTCTTTATTTGCTCATTATAATTAATCTAAGTTAATCATTCCCAAAGACTCAATCAGAAAATTAAATCTAACTAAATCAAAGGCTTTAGTGAATAAATCAGCAAATTGATTTATTGTATCCACTTTGACTAACTTGATCAAACCTTTTTCTGAGCAATCTCTCAGAAAATGGTATCTTATTTGAATATGCTTTGTTTTACTATGTTGCACAAGATTAGCAGTTATAAACATAGCAGCTAAATTGTCAATGTAAATTGGAGTTTGAAGGAATTGTAACCATAATAGAGCAATTGGTTTTGTAACCAAAGGAATTGAGAGCAACAAGCTAAAGCAACTATATATTCAGCCTCAGCTGTGGATACAACCACATTTGTTTGCTTCTTGCACTGCCATGAAACTAATCTGCGTCCTATGAATTGACATCCAACAGTTGTGGATTTTCTATTGTTGCATCCACCATAGTCACTATCTGAGTATGAGTAAAGAGTGAAATCACCATCATTTGGATACCAAAGTCCAAGTCCTGGTTTTCCTTTGAGATATCTGAAGATTCTTTTCATAACATTCAGATCAGACTCTTTTGGATCTGATTGGTATCTAGCACAAACACACACATCAAACATAATGTCAGGTCTACTAGTAGTTAAATACATAAGTGATCCTATCATAGATCTATATAATCTTTGATCAATAGTTTTTCCTGTAGGATCAGGTACAATCTTTTCAATTGTTAAGGCTGGTGTTCTGCATGAAGACCTATCAACAAGGTTGTACTTTTTCAATATTTGATGTATGTATTTTTCTTGATTAATGAAAATGCCATTTGTCTTCTAATGAACTTGTAGACCAAGAAAGAAAGTGAATTCTCCATTGAACTCATCTAAAACTCTGATTTCATCAATTCTTTAAAGCTTACACACAATCTCTTGTTAGTTGATCCAAATATAATGTTATCAACATAAATTTGAACAGCTAAGAGATCTTGATGTTCTTGTTTGAGAAAGAGAATCTGATCAATAGTTCACCTTTTGTATCCATGCTTGAGCAAGAAAGATGATAGTGTTTCATACCACTTTCTTGGTACTAGATGAAGACCATACAAAGCTATATGAAGTTTGTATACCCTATGTGGGTAGTGAGGATCTTCAAATCTAGGAGGCTGTGATACATAGACTTCTTCATCAATTTTCCTATATAGGAAAGCACACTTGACATCCATTTGATAGATAGTGAACTTCTTATATGATGCATATGCTAGGAATACTCTTATGGCTTCAATTCTTGCAACTGGTGCAAAACTTCATCATAGTCTATTCCTTTTTCTTATATGTATCCTTGAGCAATCAACCTTGCTCAATATCTCACAATTATGCCTGTGTCATCTAGTTTATTTTTGAAGAGCCATTTAGTTCCAAATGGATGTTGTCCTGCAGGTAAATCAACTAGATTCCACACTTTTTGCTTTCTAAATTTTTGAAGCTCTTCTTGCATAGCTTTAATCTAGTTGTCCTTTAGAGCAGCTATGAAAAGACAGATGTTGGCAGTTCCACTTTGGCTTCTTGTAGTTCTTTTAGGAGATCTCCAATGATGTTGTTGATTGGATGAGACTTATGTATTCTTGTTGTTGGAGTTGATTCAACTGGAGTTGATTCCAAGTTAGTCATATCCATCGGTGTAGACAGATCTAATCCAGATTGTGAATTTAAGAAGTAGTCAAAATTTTCTTCTTGTTCATCATTGGGTATTGAGTGATCTTCTTGAGTTTGGACATCAGGAAAATAATTCATGTCTTCCGTAGGAGTTACATCAACTTCTCCGGAAACATTTTGTTCATCCGTAGGAGTTAGATGAACATCTTCTGAATCATTTTGTTCATCCGTAGGAGTTACATGAACATCTTCTGAAGCATTTTGTTCATCCGTAGAAGTTACATGAACTTCTCCAGAAGCATTTTGTGAATTGTAGGAGTTACATGGACTTCTTCGGATAGGATATGAGTCTTGATGAATCATTTCCAATGTTTGGTGCATCTTCTTGAAATCCTGAAATAGTTGGTGATACATTATTCATATCTCCGGATACACAATGTACATCTGCGGATGCAGATTCAGCAGTTGTTAAAGTGTTTATTCTTAGAGGATCAATAGATAATGACACTTCACTAAATTTGAGAGAACAAATGGATAGCATGTATTATCATATCCTGTATTATTTAAATAACCAGAGTTAAATGACTCTGTTAAAGCATCTATATCAAACAACCATGATGATCCTTTAACTAATTTAGTAAATACAGATTCATCAAAGGATACATTAGGAGTTTCTTTGACAATGTTGTGTTGTGGAATGTAGATCCTTTAAGATTTAGATGTTAAAGAATATCCAACAAAGAAACCATCACAGGATCCTACATAGGGTTTTCTTTTAAATAAAAGCTACATGACACACGACACCCAATTGTTCTTTTATGTTTAAAACAGATACATGACACCCAAAAGCTCTAAGATATCCTACATAGGGTTTTCTTTTAAATAAAAACTCATATGTTGTTTTGTTATGTTCTTTGACAATCAATGTTCTATTTTGAACATTTCAAGTTGTATTCACTGACTCAGCCCAAAATGTGATAGGTAATTGTGAATCAGCTAGCATTGTTCTGGCTACTTCAATAAGTGTTCTGTTTCTTCTTTCAGCCACTCCATTCTGCTGTGGAGTTCTGGGTGCACTGAATTGCCTTGCAATACCTTTATTCCTGCAAAAAGAAGCCAAGACAAAATTAACAAATTCAGTCCCATTGTCACTCTTGAAAATTTTAACTTTTAAATCAAGTTGATTCTCAATCTTGATGACAAAGTCCATTAATGTTTCTAATATTTCACTCTTTTTTTTTAAGAAGAAGACCCATGTGAATCTAGTAAAATCATCAATTACCACCAAACAATGTTTCCTCTTTCCAATACTCATCACATTGGTTGGATCAAATAGATCCATATGAAGCAATTTGAGTGGTGTAGTGTTTGTATTGATAGTTTTGGATTTATGAGACACTCTGTGTTGTTTTCCTTTATAACAAGGAGAAGAATGGTTTGAAAAATAAAACTCTTTCTTTGGCAAACCAACGACTAAGTCATTTTTCACCAATTTGTTCATGTTCTTCATGTTAGAATGGACAAGCTTTCTATGCCACAACTGAGATTCATCTTCTGATGACTTAGATAGGAGGCATGTCTCAGGTGTTGTGAGAGAGGCGTTGTTCATATCCAAAACATATGTGTTTCCTTTTCTTCATGCTTTAAGAAGGATCCAATCTTCTTGCACAGAAAAACCTGGCTTAAGAATGTAACAGTTAGTGTTATCAAATAATGTGGTATAATTTTGATCACAAATTTGAGACACACTCAGTAAGTTATAGTGTAAATTTTCACAATAGTTTACTTTCTCAAATTTGAGCACACCATTAGTTACCATTCCTTCACCAACAATTTTACCACCCTTCTTATCCCCACCAAATGCCACATAAGAAGCATTTTTATGTTTGAAGTCATGGAGAAGTGAAAAGTTTCCTGTCGTATTGTTGATACATGTGTTCCTAGTTTATGTGCTTAAATGTAAAAGTATTTCACGTCTTATATATGTGTAATGTGATGATGTAATAAAGTATGATATATGCTTTGATGTTTATTTATCTTTGATTCATATGTATGAACTTCTTATATAGGTTTAAGGTTGTTGTACATAGTTCTTAGATAATAATAATTAAGTAATATGTTCAACCTAGTCGGGTGATTATTCATGCTAATGGATCATACTTATGGACCATACGCATGAATATATCATGCTTATGGACCAGTCGCAGGATTGAACCAGGAGACTGGATCAGTCATATGATTGAGACATAAGATTGACTCAGCCGCACAACTGAACCTTCAGTCGTGCGTATGAAACAATCACATGAGTCAGTCGCACGACTAAACCATTCTAATGGTTCAGTCGTACGAATAGAAACCGCATACCTATAAATACCAATTAATTCGTGGAAAACATAACACTTGGAGAGATACTTCGAATATACATAAACCCGAGCCGTCTAGAGCGTCCTAAACAGCAAATCCAACTTCATAGTTCGATCTTGATCGATTCCTACTCATTCTTAACGTTTAGTTCTTTGTCATATCGATCAGGTTATCGTTCTCACTGATTGGATTGCCAATCAAATAGGATTCCGCACTATTTGATATGGTAAAATGCAGAACTTGTTAGTACTTCGTACGTACACGGTCCTCCTAACAAGTGGTATCAGAGCCTTGGCTCATGATTTTGCGTTGGATTCAATTTGTTTTGGTGTTAAAAACCTACGTTTTAATCAAAAGAGTCACCACTTTGCTTCAAAAGGCGTTTCGACGTTTGTAGGCATTAAAGTTTCAATTTTTCATTATATGATAGATTAGAGTTCCTGAGAAACTCGTATTTTGTGTCAAAGTGTCAAAATATTCAATTTTACAAACACAGCAGCCTTTAATCGCACGATTGGTCCATTCATACGATTGAACTCATTCGTATAGTCTATTCGCGCGAATGAACTCAATCGCATCCCTCATTCGCACGACTGAACAACTCCAGTCGTTTGATTACAATCGTCTTGTTCATACGCACGACTGAATCCACTCGCATGATTGAATTCAATTGCACCCTTCATTCGCAGGAGTGATCCATACTCATAGCCCATTCGCACGTGTGAAACTATCCCGTTCTAAAAGTACCAAGTTTAAAGCAATGGAAGATCAATTTGCTGCATTTACTGCCGGAAAGGACTCACGCATCCAGAACCTTCTACTTCTGGAGAATGAGATTGGAAACCATAACAAGCGCCAAAGTTGTTAACGTTGGATGAATACCCATAGTGGAAATATCGGTTTGAGATCTATTTAAATGGAGTTGACCCAAATCTTTGGACATCTATTGAGACTGGTTATACTGTACCAGTCAGTGCTAATGGAGTCAAGTTGACTTTGGGAGGAATGAGTGAAGCTTAGAAGATTCTATTCAATGCTGAAAAGAAAATATATGCCTTGTTGATTCAGTCTATACCGAAGGACATCTTTCATCAGTTCTCTGAGAACAAGTAGGCTAAAAAGTTATGGGAGGCATTAGAGAAGAGATATGATGGAAACACAACTCTTAAAGCACTAAAGGCTAAAGCTTTCAAAAAGGAATATTATAATTTCTATTCGATAGGGAATGAGAGTTTGGATGATATTATTGACAGATTCTATCATCTAATGAGTGAGTTGCACACTCATGGTGTGACAACATCTATGGAAGATAAAAGTTTCAAGCTTTGCTGATGGTTTGCCTGATAAATAGGATTCATTTCTGTCTGATCTAAGACAAAATGACATTCTTGCGATGTTAGACATAAATGATTTCATCTTGAAGTTAAGGGAGGAAGAATTGTGAATGAAATACAAGTCAAAGAAAGGATCCTATGTTTAGAATCATTCACTTTACAACTCAGTTCCAACTCCAGCAGTTTTGGGAGCACCATTACAAACAACATTCGGGTCTAGTTCCTCTACTCCTTCCCAAACCACTGCATCAGGATCCAAAACGTTAGGGTCATCTAGAACCCAATACATAGTTCCTAAGGCAAATACTACAAAGTTGAAGACTGAGAATCTCGATAATGTCACAGTGGAAGTGGCTAAGGAGCACATGGATCTTCTAGCAGTTGTTGTACAATCTTATAATGGTTTAGTTGCCGGTAAGATTAGAAATTGTCATCTTGCAGCTGAGGATTATGAGCAAGTTGATAAAAATGAGCTAGAAAGAATGGACATAATGTGTGTCACACCCCCAACCACGGCGGTTTCCCGCGGGGCGTGAACATCATGGAAACCATAGTCATTGATCGACCACTACATGGTTTAGTAACATACGTTGCAAATAAGTTTAAAAATACATAATTGTTTTCAGTTGAATTGCGGAAGTAGTAGAGCTAATGTAATTGTTTTCAAAACATGACAAATACAACAATAAATGTCCCAAACAGCATGAATGGCCCTAAATGCGACGTGGACCAAGCTAGCTTAACTCGATACAAATGTTAAATACCTGAGAAAAACATACATGAAAATATGTCAACATAAAGTTGGTGAGTTCACAGGTTTTAAAGTAATAGTAAACAGTGTAATGGACCACAAGTCTTTCCATG